>UXGC01000493.1:0-12554 GCA_900480045.1 Eurytoma adleriae
ATTAAGAGCCTCTCGAAAAAAAATGTGGAAATCCGTTCGTCGCGTGCTGGCGCGACGCAAAGGCTCGAGTGTCGGTGTATCGCCGACAAAACGCACCGTAGGGAGGAGTAGGAAGCGGCGAGTGTATAGGCCGTCCGCCTCGCTGGAGCCGCGCGCACTCATCGCCGCGGTGCTAGCGGCAGCCTCGGCGCACCGCCTCTGCACCGAGGTATCAATAATAAAATCGCGCGAGGTCAAATCAATTGTAATGTACGACGCGCGAGCCTCCCTCCCCCGCGCCGCCGGCTCCGCGTTGTCTGGCCGCGCGAAGCGACCTCGCGGCTCGTTATTTTTCTCTCTTTCTTTTTCTTTTTTTATTTTCTCGATTCGGCGGGGCTCCGTGTGTCCTCCCCGTTTCGCGCTCGAATATCGCGCCCAATTAACGCCGGGCGCGCCGCGGTATAATGATGTCACGCGCGCGCCAGAAACTCGCCGTGTGCTCCTAGACCAGCCGGCGTTGCTCGGGTTAATATTAAGTTTGCGCGGATTTTTTTTTCGCGACAGTTCGGCTGGCGGACTCGGCGATTAGTTCGCAATTTAGAGCTGTTAGGAGTAATTTATCTAACGCGTCAGCACGTGGCCGGCCGTTTTTTGCCTGCATGTCAAAACCTCGAAATCGACGGAGTGAGTCATGCCGAGCAGTCTTGCAGGCCTTGGTGTAATAACTGTGAAAACTTTCACCCTGAGAACTTAGTTACTGCGTCATATTTTACTGAAAATTTTGCGTATTTAAAAATTTACTTTCTCGATTATTCTTCTATTATAATGTTCTCAAAATTATCAAAACTATTCTTAGTTAAACATTATTCAGTGTACCTAACTTTGCTGGATTTTTTCCCTTTTTTTCTCGTAGTTATTATTTATTACTACATAATACATAAACCTCTAGCCTTCCATAAAACGTAAGTGCACTGTCATGTTAACAACCATTCCACAAATTCCTACCTTCATTAACAAGATAAAATAAGGCGCTCGTACTTTAAAATCCCGCCCGCTCGCTACCGATCGCAAAAAAATTGGCGCACGCCAAAAGTTCACCCTCCCATCTAAGTGTACCCCCCACTCGAAAACGCAGGCGCGACTAGAGTGTCTAAACAATTAAAGCGTCGTCCCGATATTCCGTAACAAAGCAAGCACTTACTCAGCGAGGCACTTCAGCGGCCGGCCGGACCCTCGCGCGGCGAGCTAAGCAAAAGCAAACAAAAGCCCGCACTCGCGCGCGTTTTTCCGCGCGGGGTAGGTACGTAAGTAACGAGATCGCCCGAGGCGGCTGCGGAACCCGGCGATCGGGCAGCGCCTCGCACTTCCGCCGCGGTCGCGTCGAGCGTGCTTCCGCGCGCGCGCGCGCGCGCCCGAGTGCGTGAAAAATAAAGCGCCGGAGCTCGGGTCCGATAACCAGGCCGGCGACTCGCGGCACGCCTGCCTGCGCCCGGGCATAATGAGCCGGAAGCTTCGAGCGCGATCCTGGAATCTACCCGCTTTTTTTTACTCGTCTTTATGTACGAGCGGAGGTCCGCGATGACGGAAGGTGTCTCGTTTCTGCCCCCACCCGGCGAGGCTTAATTAAAAGCCCGAGAGCGAGGGGGGGTATCGTCGACTCGGTGTTTTTGGGGAACGCCGTAATTCCCGTGCAGCCTTTGTGAGCCGCGGGAAGGATGTCGGCCCGTTTTCATTTTGATTGCTTTGATGATTCGACGTTTCCGCGCGGGCGCAATGCGGGTCGTCGCCTACGGTTCCCGCTCCTCTTTTTTCCGGCGAGCGTTTCGAGTAATTTTTCGTCTCGTTTTCTCCACTATTGTGTGATTTCCCATTGTCAAAGCACCGCGACTCTCGGCGCTTCTACAATGCCTTCCACGCTTAATTGTTTGTCTTATTATTTTATATATGTGTACACATTTTGGGAAAGTTTTAATGACTCGTCACGCTCGGGAGGGGTGAACAAATTAGCTAAGACGCAAAAGTACCCCTCTAATTAGCCTCGGCACGGTGAAAGGGTCAACCGAGCATTCTTGAAGAACTGAAAAGAATCTCGTACTTCTCATACTCGTGGAGTAATAAATTTCTGTATACTGCGTTAATTATTTGTTTACTAAAAGAATCGCAAGCCTCGAGCACCTCTAATTGTAAGTGATTGATGGTCAATCTTAACAAAGTTTCTTTTAAACTGCTAAAAGCATGAAACTTTTAAACTCGTTAAAAAAATAACGTTTTTTTTGTAACAGTTCCAAAGTTAGCAGTTCCCTTGAAAAATATATATAAAAAAAAGTTCAGCGGCAAACTGCATTTTTCACGTCAAACTGAACTCATAATCAAGTTACGCAAAAAGAATATTGATAAGCGCGTAAGCGACGAGTTTAAAGTAGCCCGTCCCCCGAGCGAACTTCATTACGCAAATGAATTTACCGTTGCGGAAGAGGTGAAAAAAAAGCGCGAAAGAGAGAGAGAGAGATTGAGAGAGGCGCTCCGTGAGGGGAAGAGAACCGGGCGGCAGGGCGAAATATCGCTTTTATTAATTCCACAATCGACTCGAGCGCGCCGATTAAGGCGACTCCGCTCCCTCCCCGCCCGCTCCTTTTTCCTTTGGCGCCCGACAATTACGCTAATTAACCGAATTAACGTTCCTTCCTTCTTCTGTGCTTTCAGGTGCGCACCTTGTTCGTCAGTGGCTTGCCGATGGATGCCAAGCCGAGGGAGCTTTATCTTCTTTTCAGAGCGTACGAGGTTAGTCTGCGATCCCTTAACAGCCGGCGCATCGCCGCTGTACACACGCACAAAGGGAAAGCGCGCGAAACGCCGAATAGGCGGTTCGCGAACAATCGAGCGAGCTCATTTTTTTTGGCTCCCCCTTTTGCCCTTTTTGTTTGTTGCTCGGTTTCTCCACATTGGACCGGCGTTAAGTGCGCTTTTTTTTACGTCGAGTATTTTGATTCGGTCGCGGATTTGTTTTATTTAATTCGACGCGCTGGTGGCGGATTTGTTTTATTTAATTCGACGCGCTGGTGGCGGTTTTGTTTCCGGTGAATAAAAGTACGGTGTAGTGGGTTTTAATTTTCGAAGATTATCTCGCTTAACTCCTTTGTGAGCGCTGAATTACAGGTCCGGGAGTATATCGGAAAAATCATTAGCGCACGCAAAGTGGGATAAAAATTTGAGCTTGTTCAAACATTTTGCGGTTTTTTAAACTAGCTTTTCGTCGACGTTTTAATTCGTTTTTCGTACTTTCACAAAAATAATTTTTCGCCAAAAAATAATTTTTAATTTTGCAAACTCGATGTATAGCTTGATTAATAAGCAGGTATTTATATAAAACTGTTCTCCGTCACTTTTTACAATAATTCAATTTATATAATAAAATTAATGTAAACGTTTTGTACGAGAAAATGTGTTACATAATAGAATTGCGTTTGTACATGGTAAACGTACATTTAAATATACAAGCTACAGAAACCATTAAAGTAACATTAGTTCTAGCTCACCTGCCACTGAACAGTACTTTTCGCAGACGATTCGTCTTATTTTTTTAAAAAAAATACCGTATTTCCCCATTTATTCTGAAAATATTGTAAAATACACACCCGCACCGTAACTGCCATTTGCATAGCCGCTTATCCGCGCATATTTTCTCAATTGTATGTTAATGTTGTGCTTGATGAACTTCTCTTTTCTTTCCTAGGGTTATGAAGGCTCTCTGTTAAAAGTCACGAACAAAAATGGAAAAACAGCCTCGGTAAGTACATAAAACTTTTTACTATCTCGCAATTACACCGTAATGAAAAAAAAAAGTTCGCCTCTCTCGACAATAAATTTTTCCGCGCGATTTGCCCCGCGGCAAAGAAACAGTCGTACGCCCGTTAAACACGCCGTCGACGCAGCCGAGTGCGAGCGGTGATTTTGTCTAGGCCAAATTCGACTCTTTGAGCGCGCTCAATCCTTGAAAAGCAAACCCAAACGGGAAACAGAGAAAAAAACAACGGGAGGAGGAGAAACGGGAGCGGATCAAAAAGCGCAAAAACCTTTCACCTTGTCTCATCGTGAACCCGCAGAAATAGATTGCGCGGCGCACGGGAATAAAACTAAAAGCCGGGCAAAGGAAGTAGAATAGGCTCCGAATTGTTTCCTCGGCGTTTCTCCCCTCCCTCCGCGCGTCGCTCTTTTTTCTCCACTCGTCTTTTTTTTTTGTTTTTATTTCCACGGTTCTTTCACGGGGAGGTGCAGCTCTCCTCTCTCCGTTTTTTTTTACTTCGTCGGGCGGCGACGTTTAGCCGCTATAACGCCGCTGGCACTGCTAGGTACGGCACTGAACGAATCGATAGGCGCGCGCGGAGCGCCGGTCCACCGACGGCGACGCCGCCGCCGCCGCCGCCGCGGCGCCCGCCCGTCCGCCCGATTCGATCGGATTTTCCGGAATCACTTTCCGCTTTCTCTCTCTTTATCCGCGCCGCGCAAACAAACGATTATCCGGCCGACAGTCGGCGTCGCGGAATAAGGCGAAAAGAGACGCGGCCGTGTTTTCGCGGGGATACACCGCGCGAGCGCTTTGCGCCGTGGGAAATCGATTTTTCGACCGCTGCGAGCGCGCCTCTCCCCCTTCGTTTTTTTTATTTTAAAATATCGAGCGGAGATTGAAAAACCGACGGGTTCGGTAATAATGGATTTTACGAAAATAGCGCTTTTGAGGCGAACGGGAATTACAGCCTGACATGGGCGTTAATTATTCGGTGCTTCCGCTTCGTTCGTTTTTGCAAAATAGGTTGGTCGGCTACGGAGTTTTTCGATTTTCGAGCGGCTCTCGTACGTGCGCGCTTTTTAAAAAGAATCTTATTGCTTTTTTTGGTTGATTGAAACGGACTGGTTTTCGTGTATAGGTAATTGAAAAAAATGTTTATACTTGCGATGGCAGAAAAACGTCCAGCAACGGAGCCGGCGCGAAGTCCCTTTATTAATAAACCAGAAAATCGATTTCGGATGTATACGCTTTGCCCATAGAGCATCATTTGAAATATTCAGTCGGAGTAAAAATGCAGCGGGAGCCGCGGGAGCGCGCGGAGGTATATTAGATTGCCATCGGTTCATTCAATACGCGATAAAGTTTTACGCCGTTAGCATTGCACTTAGTAATATGAAAAAACAATATTTCATACTTCCTGCTTATCGAATTTTCAAAAGTTACACTAGTTTCAAGGCGTCACGCGCGCGCGACAACTTTATCGTAAATAAACTAGCGCCTTTGCCGAACTTTTATTTTTGAATTATTTAACTTCGAACTTTCGCCTTTCGATCAATATTGAACTTAACGAATTTTCCTTTGAAAACGCAAACATTGCGATGGCTTTTAAAGTTATGACAGCGGCATAATTAACGTTTATAAAAGTTGATGTTTGTAAAGTTTTAAGATAATTACGATTAATTGAACTTTCCCGCATAAATTTCACCGATGCAGTATAAATGTTACTCACGTTTTGGAATGATGAAACATGAAATTGAATGAAAAGAACTGGATGAAGAACTCGTCATTTTTTTTTCTCATTTCAGCCAGTGGGCTTCGTGACTTTTCACACGAGAGCCGGTGCTGAGGCTGCAAAACAAGACCTACAGGTAAATCTTCGTTTTTGCTACTTAACTCTTACATATATACATCTAGCATTAGTCTTAGCCGACTTTTTCAGCGAAGTCGCACTCGTGTACACACGGTTACAGTTACCGAGCGAATATCAAACTTTATATATATACATACACCTCGAGCCCGTCTATGGAGGAATAAAAAAAGAAAGAGAAATAACAATAGACTCTCCTCTGAGTTTCTCTTCGCGAGATAAGACGCGTCCGACATATTTTGCGCCGACCACGCGCGACTCTTTCCCTTCTTGCCCCCCTCGCCTCCCCCTTCCGGCCCCCACCTACTTCCGCAAACTGTAGCTTTTTATTTTCTTTGATCTCCTTTATATCTTCAATCTTCTTCAGCTCCACGTAAATAGCGTTAATTTTTTTATCTATCTATATCTCCTACAGTAGCCCCGTGTCTCATTCAACAAACCATATATAGCTGGCACGGGTTAATGCTACACAGCTATTTTTTGAAAATAATTTGCTCCCTGTTTATATCCTTCTTATACGTGGTTTCTAACAAATTACTTGTAATTTCTTCTGCAAGCTTTCTCTTGCATCGAGCTTATCGATTGACGCTTTGCCAAGGTAAAGCCTCGTTGCGAGCGGATTATTCGTCCGCAAGAAATAAATCCGCAAGAAACAGCTTGCAGAAAGGTACAAAAAGAATATTTTACTTGCAGTATTGGCATTAACTTTGGACGCACAATAAGCTTCAAGGAAGCTCTGAAAATTCGCTACGTTAAGCCCTCGATTAAGCCCTAAAAGGGACTTCAACATTGCACTCGCTGTTGCAGTTAAAATTGCGATTTAACTATGAAAGATTACGGTCTTGGAGAGAATGACTGGCGAAATTTAAAACGCGAAATGAACAAAGCAAGTCCATTTGTATTTATTACTCGAATTTTCAGAGCTCCGTTGAAAAGAGTAATTTTCGATACCTTCCGTACGCAAGAGTGAATTCACGTTGTTTTTGTATTTTACCTCCTTTGTCACACCAAGCAACTGACAATTCACGCATATATATGCATTATGTGAATTCTACACAGTAAAAAATCGAGTCGTAACAATTATTATACCCTCAACAGAATTAACAACCGGTGTTATTTTTATGAGTGTATAGTGTCACGTAAATTTGAATGCAAAAATGAGTGTATTTAAATGTAAAGTTTAGGTAATAAAATATTAACAGAAAACATTGTTATATATTTGCAGATTCATAAAACAAACATAAAAACCTTTTTATTAATATAATTAAATTAATCTATACCGAAGTCATAACACGCAGATTATGACATTCGTAGAATAAATAAAATACGATAAAATTATATTTCTACTCTTTTTTTTTAATATTCTAAAGAAAACAATATTACGTTTGTAAAAAAATATACTGTAGTAATGGCATTATCTTTTAACTTTATTAGGTAACATTTCGTGGTTTTAAAAACAATGTTTTGCAAAATTGACAATGTTATCAACAATATGACACTTACGTATAGTATACTTTTTTTTACACTTTAAATTTTTACACTAAAAATAAAGTACATATATACTAAATATACCTGTTCATTTTACATTTAACTTAAGTGGGAATATATTTAACCACACTCGAATTTTACACTCAACATTTCAAATTAAAGCACGATTTTTTACTGTGTCTTACGTATGAACAGTGCACGTGAAAAGTATCTCACAAAAATTCGATCGCTTGCTACTTTAATTAAACAAACAATGAAAGATAAACCCCGTAGTTGAGAGAAAAAAAGCCGGTTGTACCTAATAGGCAAAATGCAAAGAAAATGAATGAACTAACGAAGAGAAAGAGCAAACCGAAACGTTACTCTAAATCCCTGTAAAACACACGTATATAAACACACACACCTGAGAAAAGTAAGTCACGCCACGTCCACAGCAATGAAAGAGTAAATTAAAAGTTGCGAGAAGACACGACTTCATGATCTAGAACTGCACCTTTTACTCTTTTTTAACTCTACGACACCAGTGTGTGCGCCTCTCGATTCAAATGCCCCCTCCCCCCCTTCAACCTTGTCCACCACCCCCTCCAGTTTACTAATTTAGGGCTCTCTTTGCAGCAGGGGGTTAGATTCGATCCTGATATGCCACAAACAATACGTTTGGAATTTGCAAAAAGTAACACAAAGGTTAGCAAACCCAAGCAACCAGCCGCTGCAGCAGCCACCTCGCACCCCGCTCTGATGCACCCTCTAACTGGACGTAAGTATGCACCGCCACTCGTACACTCGCTGATGATTATACGTTTGTCTCTCTTCTCATTCTCTCTTTCTTTTCTCATTCTTTCTCTTTCTTTCTCTCTTTCTTTCTCTCTTTCCTCTTATTCCTCTCTGACTAGTCTTTATTCTTTACTTACTTTCTCACTATCTTGCTCTACTTTCCGCTATTCTGTCTTTCTGAGTTCTATAGTGCCCCTGCTACCTAGAATGTACCGCTCGAGGCGAGGATTCATTTTTCATGGTAAATTACACGCGCGAACCGCTCGGGTTCCGGCGAGAAGTTCCGTCTTCCGGATAATGCGCCGCGTCGCAGCCCAGATTTAAAAGTCACCCGAGCTCCGCCGCGAGCGGCTATAGGCGGCTTTTTCGCGCGGAACGAGTCCAAGTACGATAGGTCAATCCACGCGCGAGGAATGCCACTTATTGTCGAGCTCGAATTTTCCCCGCCTCGCCTTCGATTAAACGCGTCGCCTTCGACGGGCGCGCGCGCGCGGCAAATTAATCGGAAATATAATGAGCGCGCCAACGGCGATAAGAAATGTCGCGAGTTCGCCGACCCCTTTCGCGACGAGCGGAAACGCGCGCGCTCCGGATTAGAGCGGCGCTGCGAATCGGGCGCGGCGATGATAATAAAGCGACGGTAAAGGAACGACCGAGTACGTGCATCGACGTATTATCTTCCGAAGTCGAAAGGAACGTCGATCGCCGCGTCCGTCAAAAAGTTAATCCTCGTACCGGCGTAGAAGAGGCACATCTTTCTCTCCTCTGTATTATCTCTCTCGTTCTTCCGATCCGTCTCTCTTGTCTTCTGTATTTACTGGCTCTCTTTTGAATCCTCCCTCTGTAAACTCGTGCGTTTTTTTTTCTCAAGCGTGTAGCTCTTCACACAATACCAAAGTCTCTCTCACTCTCTCACGACACGGATTTTTTTTTGCTCCCCCCGACGCGAAGGTCTTTATACCTCACGAGTTTTAACGTCGACGCCGCGACGTCTCCGTCCTCGCGTAGATATAGATCGGTCGGATCATACACGCAGGGCTTAGCCGCGTCGATTGAAGAGCAATTAGCTATAGACGTGACTGACATGCGCTCAAACGGACGCTCGGTCTTTTCAGTTTTACTACGTACGAGCGGGTTACCACCTCCTTTTTTTTTAACCTCGTCGAGTGCAATTACTCATTGTCATTATCGGTAATTGATGCGAAATGGTCGCACTTTGTGCCTTAAATTGAACTTTTTTTTTATAATTTTACGTTTATTCAAGGTACGTATCGGAAAAGTTATTTCATTAAAAATGTGTGACGTTCGAAAATTGACATTTAACGCGAATGGGTACGTTAAAATTGAGCATGAATAATTATACGGTAAATTATTGTGAATTATAATTATTGCGAAGTCTATACATTCATTAATATAATAGAGGTATATAATGGCATGCCGTCTGGTGATTAATAATTCGACGCTACGAGCTAAAACACTTGTAATATTGAACAATTTATACAATATGAATTAATATATATAAGTTAGTCTGGAAATAATTTAATTAGTACTAAATCGTATGCAAATCAATGAATTGATTTTATCGAAACATAAATTTATTCGTCGTATTCGGCCCACGCAAGCTACAACACGAGTGTAAACACGAGTGAAAAAAGTAGCAATTTTTATTTTCAGCGCAGCGTCAAAAGAATCCCGTATAAGTCTATTTAAAAGTGTAATAAACGTACATCCGAGCAAATATTTTTCAAAAAAATAAGAGAGAAAACTCGCGAAAAATAGGATAGGAGTAGGTTTATCCAGGAGGAATTCCCTCTGTCGCGCGCGGCGCACATCCAAGGTCCTTTAGGGAACGTCTCTTTTCACGAGCGGATTTATTTATACGACGCGGGGCGCACGGATGACCCAGAGAGAGCGGGCGCGCGGCTAAATAAAAGGGGAAAAGGTGGTCCGGCGCGGATATAACTCGCGCTCGCCGGAATTAATCTCGCGTCGCGCTCGTCGATGTACGTACGGTCACGGCGCGTTTTAGTCCGCTCGGCCCGAGCGAGCCATCGCGCGTACGCCCCCGCGCGCAAATTATCGATGCCGTACGTACCGAGCGATGCGAAATTCTCTGACGCGCGAGTAACACCCACGCGACCCGGCGCACCGCTTGATTTATCTTCGCTTCGCGTAGTGCACCCCCCGAGCGCCGAGGGAAAATAATAAGAAGGGGGGAAATGGGTGCACGGAGTGGAAATCGATATTGTTCGGGGGTAAACGCGAGGTAAACTGACCTTAAAAAAGGATCAAATCCGTGGGAGAGGATTACTCGAGCTTTTCGCGTCATACATATGAATTGGTTTAAGGTTCGATTTGAATATATTCCGAATTATGATAATCGATCGAGCCGGCGTTCATGCATCTTAAACTGAAGTTCCGCGTCAAGTTTTTGTTGTGGAACATTTGATGAATTTTTTTCAATTACGTTACTTGTGGATTGTTTAATTATCATTCGGTTATTATGTCGGAAGGAATGAAAACATTTCGATGTGGGAGGTACTGTCTACAGATCAGATCAAAGCTTAACGAGAAAAAAAATTGCTAGTTGTAATAAAAATGTTTATGGATGAATTGAAGTTATTCAAAGAAAGGGATATTTTTTTATCCTCGAGTTCGTAATTTAAATTGTTTTTAATGTCGGTGAGAAAATTTATTCACTATAACGTTCATTAATTATTCAAGAAGTTTTAATATTCCCTTAAGAGGGCATCAGAATTTAACAACCTCCCCGGCATACTTCCAGTCTTTCTTTATCAAAAAAATTCAGACTAATATTCACGGTTTTTCATAAGACGTTATAAGAATACTGTCCAAGAAAATTAAAAAAAAAACGATCCACATCCGCAGATTTCGTTCCAAATTTAATTAAAAAAAAAACGCGACACGTAAATCTAAATGCAATTAAACGATCGGCAACAAAATTAAATGTTCAAAGGTCGCACTCACTAATCATGCTTATTCGTCGCCGCGAAAGAGCCGCGGCACGTCCTGCCGAGAAGTTTCGCGAAAGGCACTGGGGCCGGCCTAGCCACCCCGACGTCGCTTTCGCCTCGGGTCGCGAAAAAAAGGAGCGCGGGGCCGGCGTGACCGCGATAACCTCGATTCCTCGACGTTTCACGTGTGCGACACGTCGCCGGGGCGAGAGGGGGGGAGGGTCGGCGATCGAAGTGAAAAAAGCGCCGATATAGACGCGGCTCGATAAGCCAATGACAGTGCGCGCGGCCGGCGCGCGTTAATAAAGCATGATGCATCGATGCGACGCTGGTCACGCGACCCGGGTGGCGCGCGCACCCGCGCAGGAAAATCGCGCAGGACTCCGGGATGCGGAAAGCGATCATTTCTTTTTTTCAAATTGGATGTAATTTTTTCCCATCTGTTTTTATCGGGGAACGGAGGATTTCTGTAACGAGGACGCTTGATTTTTCGAGGCGCGGATTGGCGCTCGCTTAATTAACTCGACGATATAAACGTCTAGCGAAAGTAGCTCGCCAAGTGCGCTATACTCTTTATGCTCGTTAAATGGCCGGAATAGTTAAATTTTCATTAGCTCAATAACAGTAAAGTTTTGTATTGATCGCATACGATTTACATTTTCATGCCGCGCAGGTACGTTGTAGGAACGTCACGCATTTATTATTCACTCGGTATCACGGCACAATGCCAGTCCACAACTAAATAGTAAATAGACGCTAATACTAGTGCGCGGGGGATAGTTTTTAAATTATTTATGTGCATTCGTTAGCGCATATTCGTCCTGATGGATTCCGGCGTGTGTGTACGCGTCGCAGCGACATTAACGTCGCTGCGTCTGCGACGCTAATCAACTACATCTTAATTTTGCAAGCAAACAAAGCGAAAAGAGAGTCACCGCGTATAAATCATCAGCGCGCTCTTTAAAATTTAAGATTGGATTTTCATCAACTTAAAAGCTTTTTAATTAATTCACCCGCCGCTCGGCTTTACTTCGTATTTTTTCATTATCCCCGATGCTTTATTTAACGGAAAAAGAAACTGCGAGCCGAGTGAATTAAAAGAAAAACCGAAAAGTCCAGTCGATGCGAATTTTGAAGAGCCCGAGAAGAAAAAGAAAAGAAAGTAAAGAAAGAAGTAAATAAGAAAAGAGAAAGAGAGCGAGGCCTGATAGAAAAAGGCGCAATTTGGTGAAGTGGATCCCGCGGCTGTATACACGAAGCGGTGGAACTAACGCACGTCCCTCTGTGGCGATCTCTGCTTTATGTCTGTTTCAGCGCTAGGAAGCCCGTTCTTCCCCGGCGGACCCGAGCTCTGGCACCATCCACTGGCGTACTCGGCGGCGGGAGAGCTGCCCGGGACCCTGCAGCACGCGACCCTCGTCCATCCCGCGTTACACCCACAGGTCCCCGTACGTTCCTATCTTTGACTATCTGCGGACAAAGCGCTGGAGCCGCCGACGAGCGCCCCGATGCACGTTAGTGACTTTGAAACTGATGCTTTCTAAGAAACATACGAGCTCGATGTCTTTTTTTTGCGAGCCGCCGGTCTCTACGAGCACGCACCTTGTATTCGCGCAAATGCGCGCCGTCTGTACATGCACCTTTTTTTTTATCGTACACGCGCGTGGGCGGCCCACCGCCGTCG
>UXGC01000493.1:13425-32122 GCA_900480045.1 Eurytoma adleriae
ATCGGAAAATAATAGAAATCACGATAGAGGAAACTCAATTTTAACGACGGACAAGTTAATCGCATTAAAGAATCCTGCTCATTAAACAAATTTCAATGTCCTTTAGTTATGCGCGCGTCTGCTTCAAAAGAAAAATTCCTCAGTGCCGCAATAAATGAATAGTAACAAAAAAAATAATAATACAAAAATCGCGTAAATCATAAAACAATAAATAAAAATCTTATTAAAATATTAACAATAACATTATTACGTTATTATTAAAATATTTACTTATTCGAAATACGTCGAATAAGTAAACAAAAATAAGAGCATGGCGATAAGATCGCTGCCGACTGAAAGCACGAAAGCGGACTGCACATCACGGACGTCTCGGTTTTTTCGCACTCCGAGGTGCTTCATTGCACCGCGAACGAAGCGCTCGGCCAGCCGGGCGCGCCGCTCGCGGCCCACCACCCACGCGCCCTTGGGCCCTTCAATACTGAAAATCGGCCTGGTTACGTTGCAGCAAGCGCCGATGTCCCTGCCGCATCCGACGACCCTGACGTCGATCCACGCCTCGCTGCCGCACTTCTTACCGTCGCCGGCGCTCGCCTCGCCGGTCGGCTCCTCGTCCTCGCAGCCGAGCATCGCCGTGAGCAACGCGCCCTGCTCCACCCTGTTCGTCGCCAACCTCGGCCAGTTCGTGTCCGAGCACGAGCTCAAGGAGATCTTCAACAGGTCAGTGCCTCGGTCGCGCCCTAACCGGACGCGCCCGAACCTTTTCGAGCGGTACGTGCTACGCGCGGTGCACGCATCGCGAATACACACGTGTACAGACACACCACCACCCGTGTACCTCGCTCGCGCGCCTATATCCTTACAGCTTTCGAGACTTCCGCGCGCGGAGAACCTGTTTGGGCGCCGTTGACGGAAGCCTGCGGCTCTCCGAGCGGTGCTCCACTTTTTTTTTTTTTTACCTCCGTTTGTCCCGGAGCGGTATTGATTTACGTGGGATTTCGGTCGGGCTTGGGAACCGCGATCGCTGATACAGGTAGAATGCTCCTGCGAGCTTAATGGTGCTGGTGGCGCGGTAGCGCTCGATTAATTACGCGTAAGATTCTTTTTCAGCGCTAATGAGACCAATTGTACACGGTTGCCTGCTTTTTTTTATCGGGCGGAATGTGGGAGATAGTAACGATCGATCAGATTTAAGGCGCTTTTTACTAACTTTGGTCTATTAATTTCGTTTGATTTTTACCTCGCGTTTATGGGAAACACAAAGCTTACAAAGTTATACTTTTAAGTTACTGTTATAGGCAGCTTAGTAGCTTGAAAAATTCAGAAAGGTTTATTTATGATCTCTCGTGGAAAAATTGTACGCCGCGCGCTCGTACATCATACTTTCGTTCTAAACAGCTGCACTTTGGAGTTAACAGTATATTTACGAGTATACCTTACAAGATTAATAAAACTAATTTTTAATTTCATACCTACTAATTACCAGAATCCAAATGTGAAGCGTAATCTAAAGCACAAATTATTACTCACTGTATTAGGATGTGTTATTTAAAAATATTTCTCGAATTTTCGTGATTAATTATCAGTTTTCGTAAAAGAAGCGAAGAACTGGTTTTCACGGAACAAGTTACTTTGCTACTCGGTGAGGTAAGAGATTTGTCGGAATATCCAGAAGTTGAAATTGCATTTGCAGGAAGTGAACTACGGTGAAAGGATAAGGGTATTTTTATTGATTTTTCTCATCATAAACTTTCAATGATGTATGCAACTTCGGCTACGGTTTTACCTTACATCGCGAACTTTTTAAAAAATTCTATTTTCGCGCGAAATTCTGTTACTTGTTCTACCACTTACACTCTACAAATGACTGCGGCTAGAATACAGACTTCGACAAGTTAAAGTAATGGTATCGCGCGAAATGGAAAAACTTTCACTTAAGCGTCGAGATTGTTACTATTTTTCATTATTATCGCGATTTTTTTTTTACGACCAATGTTGTTCTTCGGGTTTATTCCTGAATTTTCAGGCATAAAAGCTTTCACAGCGGAAAAAAACAAAACGGAACGCGTCGAAATTGAAAAGAAAATGAATTAAACAATACTGTTTTTGTTTTCACACGCGTTTTATTTAAATAGAGAATGCAGTCGTCAAATTCACGCGCATATTTTGCTTTCGCAGCATCCGTTAATTTAGCTTGGCGCCGTTGTCATTCAAATTTTACGTGGTTAAAAAGATCCATTTGTTTGCGAAACTAAAATAAACATTTATCAAGTGTAGCCTCGCCCAGCGGTTACGCGATTTCTGCAGAAGCTGAAAACACGAAATTAGCAAGGTGTACGGCCTAAGAACACATTTACATAAAACTTTCTCACATTTGTCTAGGTCGGTACTTGTTGAATTCAATTTGATGTTAATTTTAAAATAAATAGTATATATTAAACGAGTGGAGCTCTAATAAAATTTGAATCAGATGTTCTACAAGTGCAATCAAGCATTATATATCGTCTAAATAACGTGAGAACCTCACTTTTTACGATAGCTTTAGTAAACCGCAACGCTCGAGCGGGAGAATAACGGCTTGCAATATTTCCAGAGAAAATACGTACTCCATTTTTTTATCACATTAATAATTATTATCAGAACCGCACTCGGTATACCCACTACACGGTTAATATTCCAACCAATGGGCACTTCATGCGAATATTACGTTTGAATCGAAATTTCTCTTTTGGAAAGTTCCGACAAGCCTCAATTAGATTTCGAACTAATCCAATAAAACTTGAATTTATCGCGTTAAAATCGTCGCCGGGACACGCTGGAAACACGCGTCGGACGTTATCTCGGCAAAGCCATTGCGTTTCGGCCGAGTCTCGTGTTAATTGCCGGTAGAAAGCATCCGAGGCTGTCGGCCATCGAGACTTATTATTAGCGCGATTGCACAGGCAAATGTAATTGACGACTCGGCTCGGGCCGCGTGCTCCGGCAAAATTGCACACGTGCATGCGCGCGCGCGCGGCTCGATAAAAGCGCCGACGCACAACTGTGCGACTCGCGCGACAACCACCCGCGGGACGGGTGAAAAATCGCGCTTTTCCTCCGCCGAGGAAGGTCTTGTTTCTGTTCTTTTTTTTTCTTTCTTACTTTTTTTTTTTTGCGCGCGCGGAGTAATCGGGCGTAGGCGCGCGATAAAGCGGCGCGCACCCACACCTCGCGTGTGTGCGTACGGTACGCCGCCTTTTCCACTCCGCTTTCCCACGGAGGGAGCGGGGCAGCGAATTCGTGCTGTACGTAGAGAGGCTTCGGGCGAATATCCCGCCTTAATGCGTTCCTTAATGCGAGGTTTTTTTTTCTAAGCGGGGGAAATTTAATGAAAGAAACGGAGGTAGATAGCGAGAGCGGGGATACGTTTGAATTGCTAAATTTTTTTCTTTTTTGTTCAATTTTTTTGGAGCGATAGCGCGGGCTCAGGGACAGGTTTGAAATGCAAAAGGAGGAAATGCGTAATGGTTTTAAATTTAACGCAATTATATATTTGGCGTGTGACTAGGCAGCTTTCGAATATTTTTTTTTAATGGATTTAACAATCGTTGGTGACAATGGGCGTGATGTAACTGACTACTTACGTAAGATAAATTCGAAGCGCTACATTTTTTTAAGGAATGACTGAAATAAAGTTATTTAAGAAAAGAATTTTAAGCCTCTGGTTCGGAGGAGAGGGAAGTCAAGTGATTACACTATTCGTGAAAACTGTTTTCTAGCTTGTCATTTTTTTTAAAAGAGATCCATCATGCTTACATCATTCATTATTTAATGTTCGTTGCACATTAGAAAAATGTACATATAGATATTCTTTTCCTCCATTGTCATACTGTTATGTAAATAAAAGTAGAATCCTTTTACGTTTAATTTTTTTCGACAGTTCGACGCCCGACAGTGTAAAATTGTTGTTATATTTTTCAATTAAAAAAGATCAATAGTAAAGTCACGCTGCGGAAGGCAAGATTGAAATACCTACGTTCTATGTTTATACTCCGCGAATCAATAAGTGCTTCTCACTGTACATGCCTCTTCCATTTCCAAAAGCTATTTTCGCTGAACGTAGAGAGCAACATTCAATCGCTATTCAAATTCACTCTTGTTTCTTTTTAAAACTAGTAAAAAAAGTTACTCCGATTTGCAGAATTTTTAAGCCGACCTATAAACGAAAATTCAATTATTTCATTTATTTTTATTCAAAGTACAAGTCCATCGTAAACCGATAAGAGACATTTGGTTTTCGTATTACTAATGTCGTTTTTTTTAAATTTTTTTTTAAAAAGACACTAGCGCATCCGCCCGTTCAAAGTAGAAATAGAGATTTCGGTATGCCGACGAAACTGTAGCTGTATAGCCTTCGTATATGCACAGCGACACGGGCATCCGTAGCTTTGTGCCTTGTGGATCTCGCTTTATGCTTACTCATCAGAAATAAAAAGGAACGAGACGAATGCACGAGCGCCGCGAGGCATAAAGAGCCATTGTAAAAAAAAGTCACTCATTCCTTCATCTTGTCACCGATCGTAGTTTACCGTCCGCATAACGTCACGCTAGTTTACCTCTCTCATACCTGTATAATACGGTTGCTTCATACGGAAAAACGTGATCGTTACGAAAAATCATATCCCCATTCGATATTACCTTCGAAAAAAAATTTTTCTTTTTGTTTAAACCATTTACTTTTTTTTAAACGATCATGTTCGAGTTACGTGCCAATTATGCAACACGCTTTGAAACCTGTACATATTTACGACGAGTGCGTTGCTCCTATTGGTGACTTGTGTAATTCGATACCAATGCGCCGCCAATGGAACAAGTACTTTTTTTAAGACCAAAGCCGTGTCGCACCTCTTCTGGATTGAAAGATGGCCGAAAGCTCGAAGTTAATCGGAGCTTTATCATCGGACGACGATGCGCGATATAATAGAAAAGTTTATTCAACTTCGTTAAAATTGATCATAAGCGCAAAGAGCATCGGCGACGTTATAACTTTCAATCATTCAGCGACGCGCGTGTCGCGATATCACGTCCGTCACGATCGTAAAGTCAGTGTGGAACAGGAATAAGCAATCACTGCCGGTCAAATATAGCCGCGTATTGAACAGTTTATTTCTATTAATAAAGAGTGCCGATAGCCTATTTCGGAATAATCATTTTATACCAGCCAATAAAATTGAATGTGGGTTGATAAATTTGTGAATCGCGTTTTATCAAAATATAGATCGGCAAATTGTTACATTCACATGTTAAATTACATCTTGAAAAAAACAATCACTTGGAAGTGTAGATTCTGTGTGGATGTAAATATTTTGCGCAGAAGTAAATACGCATTTTTTAATTAAATTTTAACGAGCTTAGAAAGTAAGATCCAGAACAGTACGACACGGCTGTGCGTGTAAAAAAGAAATTGAAACAGAAAAATGTAAAAAAAAGCTACCTTCTGGACTAACCTCAAACAGCACCCATACTGTACGCTTGTCTGATTTGTGCACAGTTTTCCTGGTTTCTCTCGGCTTCGTATGCACACAAAAGGCGGCTCGACGGTGGCTTTTGTCGAATACCAAGACGTGCGCTACGCGGCCCAAGCTATGGCCACGCTCCAGGGATCCCTCCTAGTCTCCTCCGACCGGGGAGCCATAAGAATCGAATACGCAAAGTCGAAAATGGCCGAGGTGGGCTTTACAAATCTCTGGATGGAAGTAGGTTTCATTCTTAAACAACAACAAAAAACAACGTCGAACCAAAAAAACATATTATACAATGCATACAGCAAAAAAAAGAGATAACGCCGCATCTCCTTACTGTATTATACATTGCATCAGGCTTCCATTCTCATTTTACGTTCTGTATATATATTTTTTATTCCTATTTTTTAATTTTTTAATTATCTTTTACGTGTATATTATCATGTCACTGTCATTTTGGTTCCACCGTTGCTTTTTTTTTGGCCGTACGTCGCGATGTGTATATCTTCTATACTTACGTTAGCTTTTGTTTCCTGGCGACCGATCGATCGGCTGATTGCCCCGCTTTTGCGAGCCGCGTACGTTTGCGTTGCCGATTACTTAGCAGTGTGTTTGATATGTTACGTTTTCCTTTGCCGTTGTGTGTACAATATGTATATATATAGCAACCGCGCGAGCGACTTCCGACGTGCGTAGGCCGCCGTGAAGAAAAATCATCCGCTCGGATGCTCCTGAGACAATCGGCGCCTCAATTTATGCCTCCTCTCCTAGGAGCATTCGAGCGAAGATCTGTCCGCTCTCTTCCCTGCTCTCAGGCTTCCTTCTGTTTTACTTTTTGGTCTTGGATCGCTGACTGCCTTTTCTTTTTATTGCGTTTGGTGTTATACATGACTGTGTTTATGCTTTTCTTACGCTAACTCGCAGGCTCGTTTGGGCTGGGGAGTACCAGTTTCTTTTTTATGTACTTGCTGTTTTCTTTTCTCTTTCTGTTCACTATTACCGAAGTAAGAAAGGTTCATGCGGCTGGAGCGAAGCACCGCGAGGCGGGAATAGTCATTTAAACGAACGGGATGAATTGCCGAGGCGTCGATAATAAATGGTCACTGGTGTCGTAACGCCACTGTTTGATTGATTACTGAAATAAATATTTATTTAATTCACTCACGTAAGCTCGTTTGCACTGAATGAAATGACTGACTCTGTAGTTACAAGGATATTTATTTCAGTCAACAACAAGGGCGACCCGCCATCCGTGATCGCTGCCTTTTTTGAAGTGACTACTTTTTCGTGAGTTCAAAGACATGTTACGAAGATTTTTGCATATTTGCTTTTATGAATTTTGTGTGCATTATTGTTTCGTCTTTATACACGGAGAAATTCTTTTATTTTTTCATAGAAGCGATAGAACTTTCACGGATGATTATTGACAGGTTGAGTGCCGATAAAATGATTAACGAGATACTTCAATTTGTTGTTTTTTTTCTAAATATTAGTAAATAATAAAAATGTTGCCGAAACGATAGATTCCCTTTTATCTAGATTGAAAGGACTCTGCATCCAGCACTCAACCTGTTAAAATATTTTTTTGTGTATTCAGGTCAAATTAAGAATACTTTTTTAAAATACACAATTAACTTTTTTTTCTACGTGTATGAAGAATCAATTGGAGCTTGTTGTTATCAATGTTTAATTATCTAATAGCTTGTTACATATTCTATATATTAATTTAAAAGAAGCATCATATCGACATTAAAAAGAATTTATCGTTAAAAAAAAATTAAAATTTCAAATAAAAAATTAATTTTTACGAATTAACCAAATCTTTGCTGTTTATTCCATACACAAAAGCAAGAAAATTCGTTTAGCCTCAAAGCAAGCTGAGAAACAAAAAGCCCGTAAAAAAACGCGTTAAACCTTTAGGCGACGTGAGCGGCGCGCCTCACGTGCGAATAAAGCAAAGCAAAGAAAAAGAAAAAAGGGGTACAAGCATGTACTCCGTGCTAACGCCTCTGCTCTGTCTCGTTTCAGGGATCCAAGGGAGAAGAAAACGGGCAACCTTAAGATCGACATCAACGGCATGTGAGGCTGACGCGGCGCGGCGACACCAATCGCCGAGACGTCCGGAGTGCCGGATGCAGCGGCGGCTTCGACGGCGCGACGACGACCCGTGCACCCTCACCGGGACACCAGCGGCGCTCGTTGCGCGTGAGGAGTTCGCCCTCCCCGGTGCGCAAGGGAGTCGCGCGGGCGGGTCGCCCGGCGTCCCTCCCCTCCCCCCGGCCCTCCCTCGACCACGCGTTCACTTATCCTCGGTTTTTCCTTTCGGCATATGCATAAGTAAATATACGATACATGTGTGCGTTCGAGTCCCTACGTTCGTTGTTCGATGTGTTTTACTTAAGGATCAATTTTTTGCGTTTCGAATAATGTAGTTTAAACGAGAAAGAGAAGATGAGGAACGAGGAGATACAGCGGTGAGGGAGCGGAGGGCGACGTTGGCTTACTTCGCGAACGACGAAGCGACCGTCACCTCGTGTACATTGATTAAGAAAATATTGTAGAAGGAGCGGGCGCGGGGACTCGCGATCCCCGACCTCGGCTCGTATACGCTTTGACCAACGGTATAGCAACGGATGAAAGTATATAATGATTTAACCGACATATCACGACGATGAAAGTATAATAAGCAGGGTGCGATAGTAAACGATGAAAGTAAACAAAAAGTAAAACACTATAACGTTAAGATTATTAAGAAAATAAAAAAAAAAAAATGACGAAACGGGGCCTTCGAGTCGTGCGCGCGCGCCGTTTTCACCCCGAGGCGGCGCGCGCGACACACCGTAATGTGAGTTTAAAAAAAAAAGACGTACGCGCAGACAGTAATATGCGAGAGGAAGTAAGGAGAATAAAAAAACGAGAGAAAGAGAGAGAGAGAGCGAGAAAGAGTGCGAGAGAGAGAGAGAGGGATAGAGAGAAAGAGAGAAGTCGTAATAATCGTTATGTCGCGAGAGAGAGTGTCAGAGAGCTCGATCGCGATCGAGCCGGTTCAACGCGCGATCTCGCGAGCAAAAAAAACATTTCGTTGGTCGTAATTGAATGTAAAAAGGCACTGTTAAGGTCACGAAGACACACACACATATCACACGCAATTAAACGAATATTACCTTTTATAAGGTCGCGTCGAAAGCGAGCGCACGCCGAGAGAATGACGAGAGAGAGAGAGCGAGCTAGAATATCTCGAGGAGAGAAATGAGGAAGACGCCGCGGTGAACGGAGGAGCACGGAAGCGGAAGTGTTATACGTATTACCCTCGATTTTCGCCGTGCCCTCCGTTCTCCCGCGTATTTTTTTTTTTTTTTTTTTAAGAGACGTACATCAGCGTATATACAGCGGCAGAGGCGACACTCGAGCATGAACATGTCAATACTTATATAGCGAGGAGAGCTTGTCGGGAGAGAAAGAGAGACAGAGAGCGTGAGAATATTGCGGCGAGAATTCGAGGCGATCCTTGATAAAAGTGACGTAGGCGGCGTCGCAACGCCGGCCCAAACTAGTTGGAGAGGCGAACATCAAGCTTAATACCAAAGGTGCCCTAAGAAAAATAAAAAAAAAAATTAACAAGTATTTAACGTTTTATCGCGTCTTGTTAAGCGAGCGAGTGTGCGTGAGAGAGAACGTGAAATGCGAATCTCATTAAATGTCCTAGCGAATGGGTCGGTGGTTCGGGGTGGGATTATACTGAGAAAGAGCGAGAGAAATAGATAGAGAGAAAGAGAGGAGAATGGAAATCTGCGCGGGTTTACCGACACGCGGGGTGGGCAATTACAATAGGGATATTACACAAGTGGAAGAGGAATGATCTTGATGAGGGGAGAGTTTTAAAACTCCTTAAGAGGAAAAAATACAATTATGATATTACTATGTAAACGAATGCGAACATATCATAGGCTTAAGTCTTTTAGCGAGAATCGTATAAGTGCATATACTTATTTATCGTACGTATTGTCATAGGCGAGTTATGCTGAAAGCAAGTAAAAAACCGTAAAAAAACAACAACAACAATTGAAAGTTAACTGCAGCTGGATAGTGTGCGCGCGTGTGTGCGAGAGGGTGGACGCGTTTGAGCTCTGTGCTTACGTACCGTCTGACGTTTATAACTTTTTCGAAGCCTTGCTGTCTACTAGATATTTTATTAACGGGGCTTTTAAAACTTTTTAACATTGCAATTTTTGATGTTCCTACCTTGTGCGGTACTATTTAAAAATCTTTGCAAGACACTTCCTCGTCTAAGGAGACTGACCACTTGGGGTTACTTTTAACGCATGAAGCATTGTTTGTTCGTTTCTTTCCGTCCTCTTGATAAAAGTGCTATTGTCACGATAGTGCAATGTCTTAGATATTATATTGATGTAGTATAAACAAACCATCGCTCTCTCGAGGCTTGTGATCTAAAAGTGAAAGTAAAAATAAATTGATATTAAAAGCATTTTGCAATTTTATACTAAATTAAAAAACTATTTAAGTGAAAAATCTTAGGCTAATGATAATTGTACGTAAATTCTGAAAATTCCGCATCCTCGAACAAAGGAGAAAGAAAAAAGCGAAAGGACGAAAAAAATGGAGCAGGAAAGTAAACGCATTCATGGCCCGGCGTGCCGAAAGAAAAAAAAAAGAAAGAGAGGAGCAATGCGAGAAACGACAGCGCAAGACGGCACGTAACGCACAGCGCGCGGAAGAAAGGGCTGGGGGAATGAAGAAAGAAAGGGGGGCTAGCGAGAACTGTCTCTAATCGCGGCGTGGAATCGCCCGGGCGATCGTAAAGTCCAAGAGGGCCTCGTCCAAAGGGACCGTCGAACCTTCTTCTCCCTTTTTGTTTCGTCCAGCTCTTTTTCGTCTCGCGGCGCGCGCGTCGCGAGTTCAACGACCGGTCGAATTCAAACGTGACTTACTCGGTCTCGCGGCGCGCGCGCTCGCCTCCGGGGAGGGTTAAAAAAAAGAAGGAACGACCAAATCGGCTTTCCGAGACGGGCCAATTGCCCCAAGACCGGGTTTTCCTAGCGCAACGCCGATAGCAATATGTACGTGCACATTCGAAGGTAGAGAAAAAAAATAGACGTCAATTACCGTGGGTGCGCTCCGTCTTCGGATGGACTTTTTTTCTTTTGAAGGAGCGAGTTTTTCCGACGTCGCGGGGCCGCCGAGAGGTTCGAACGTATAGGCCGCGGAGGGAAAAGAAAAAGGGCGAGCTCGGAGGGCCCGCGAGATTTCCTCAAATTAATCTTGGGCGCAATTAACGCCGGGCGGCGCGGCCACTGTACAGTTACTCCCGGGACGGGCAAAAAAAAGTGACAGTTACGGGGAATTATTTCCGACTGCTCGGTGGGCTACGAGAGGCACCGGGAGAAAGAGGCGAAGGGGGAGAGGGAGAGAGAGAGGAGGGAAGAAGAGCGCGACCAACTCGGCACGTACAATCTCGCCCAAGTGCCTTCCCCGTTGCCCGAGTCATGCTCCCTCCTCCTCTTCGCCTCGTCGCGGGCACAAAAGGAGAGCGCGCTCCGCGGGCAAAAAGAAGACCAGCGTCGGCGCGGTCCTACCGAAACTTCGGCGCGGCCGTTTAGCTTACCGCATCGCGAAAACCAGTTCGCTTGATGAATTCGTAAAAAATCTCATATTTTCCCCGAAAGCCTGCTTTCCAAACCTGAAATTTCACAGAAATCCAGTGCATATCGTAACAAGTCCACTAATTTTCAGGAAATGTTCTCTGATCTATCAGTGATTTGTTATAATTTGCATTGAAACTCTCGCAAGATGAAAGAATGATTTGAGTAAAAACTAGTTGAGCTTCCTATCTAAAGTTGAATTAGTAAAAAGCTACAATTAGTGAAATTTCACTAAAAATTAGTGGAAATAGTTCTACTGTTTAGTAATTCATGAAGTTAATTTCCATTAATTTTAGCAGTTTTTCACTAATTCAACTTTAGAGGGTAGAGGCGTAACTCAATATTTCACTCGAAAGGAACGATTCTTCAGGTTACGAGAGAAAACGCGGTTTTACCTTTACAAAAATTTTTCAACGTCCGCATCCTCCCGAGAACACCGTTTAAAATTCATCGTCGCGGTCGAGGTGTTCGCCGCCTCCTGGCGGGTCAACGCTCCGCGCCGCCTATTCTCGCGCATTCGGCACGGCGATTTTAGCGTCGCCGGCGCGAGTCCGTTATCTCGTCTGGTGCACCGAAAAATCGCGGTTGATCGCGCCGAGGAAGCGCGCCGGCGACGACGTCCGACTCGCGACTCGAGGAGGCCAAAAAAAAAGAAAGTAGGGGGGGGGTGAACGTGAGAAAACCGAGCCGACGCAGCATCCCTATTTCACGCTCAGGCGAGCTCTACGGTCCAAATGCTTCCGTTCTTGCTCGCTTCTTTTCCTTCCTCCTCCCCCCCGGACACACTCCAGCGATTTCGATTTTTTTCAGCGCCCGCCGCCTTTTTTACCCTCGGAACGCGGAATCGCGAAATTCCTACCGGTCGTCTCGCTCAACTTCTGTATTACTCGAGCAATCCCTCCGTTAATTCCTTCAAAAAAATATGAAAAAAACGTACTAAACGTACTAAAAAGGGAAAACTGGGCCAGGCACGGTTTCACGTTTTGTCCTTTAAAGCGAATGGCTTTTAACATTTTTAATCGTCCGCTCGTTTACGGAGAGACTTCGTTTCGGGGCGAAATGAGTTTTTTTAATTAAAAAAGCAGAGAGCGCGCGCGCGTTGAATTTCATCGGTCGACTAAAAAAAAAATGTTTCTTTGAGGTAACCAAAAGCGTCGCCCGTTCGGACCTGGCCGCCCATTCCCCCGGTCTACGTAATTACGCGCGATCACGCCAACCGGCGCGCGCCCTTTGGACGCCGGCGAACAGATGGAAAAATAATGAAGGGTGTATACACCACCGAGCGAGCGCTCGCACGGACACACGCGCGCACACGAAGGCGGAACGCGAAAGTAATGAAAACTGAGAATGCGTGATGATGCGACAGCGCGGTCGCGAGCCGCGCGCTCCCCGCGCGGCCCGCGGCACGCGGACGAGCCGGTGTAGGTTGAATTTAAAGTGCTTTAAAAAAAAAAAAATGAACTAACTCATATCAGTAGGCTTAGTGAACGCTATATATTATTATTGAAAAAAAAATTAAGTATATAGAGGTAAATTATAAGAAAATAATTTAGAGCGGCTATTCGCGCGTGAGTTTTACTATAAAAACATAGAGGTTATTTACACGATACGTTTCTTTTTTCGTACCTGATTGCGTTTACATTGTGCGCGCGATTTTACGCGCGATCGCGCCCTAATCTTAAATACTGATAAACGGATATATTGTGTGTCTCACTTGGATACGATTCATTATATATTCTTATACTTTTTAAGAAGAGAGCTACAAAGATAAAATAAAAGCGTGTAGGGAGTGTAACGCTGAAACGTAACGTCGAACTGAGCTATGATCCCCCTCTTTTCTTCTGTTTTCTTTTTTTATTACTTATCGTACTGTAAGAGTGTCGCTAATTTATTTTTAAACTTTTAAGCTTTATTGATATTGATCGTTGTGTATTTACGTGTTGAGAGAAAAATTATTTATTGATCAACTTGTTTAACGTTGCACGCATACACACGCGGTGGAGCGAACGAACTTTTGCCGGACGCTGTCGATGAAATCGACACCGAGATGGCAATTAAGGAAAAAACAAACAAGAATAACTCATTTCGACGTGTATTCTCATTGCAAGTAAAAAAAACTCTGTATCTACCGCCTTTTATTTAGTTAAACTAAAAGAAAGTAAAAAAAAGCAAAGCAGTTATAGGGTATATAAAAAGTATAAGCGAAACGCGCGTCGACATACGTCATCGAGCTGAGATAGCGTATGGAAAAGTGCGAGGGAGAGGTCGCGTGGCCGCGATCTCCTCGAGCCACCGCCCTCCCGGATGGTCCACACTATTGTATTCCTCCTTGATAAAAAAAAATAAATACGGCAAACCGAAGCAATGTAAACGTAATCGTCATAGATGAAAGTATAAAAAAAACATAGGACGTAAGCTGTGTCGCATAACAGGATTAAAGAGTTAAAAAAACAAAAAAGTAAAATGAAAATGATGAAAAAAAGCAAACCAACCTACTATAATATAGTATATAAATGTATGGAAGCAACCAACACAAAGGTTTACATGTCAATCAGCTATTTTATACCGTGTCAATGTAGGAGTTCGTAATGTCGTTCTAAAGAGCCCCGTTTCTTTTTTAAAAAAAAAATCGCGTGCGCGCGCGACCCCCGGCTCCTCGCTCACAACGACGATTTTTTTGTTTTTTCGTTTCCCAAAGCGAGGGAGGACGAGGATCCTCTTCGAGAAGAGAGAGAAGGCGAGCGACGACGGGGTCCGCGCGCGCGTCACACGTGCATACCACGAGCGCGACGCGATGCTGTCCGCGCGTCCGAGCGACGAGCTTAACCAGTTAATTAATGAAAGTAACGCATTGAAAGTAATTAGCGAATCGCGAGCGCAGCGATGCTGTGAGAGAGGCGAGGCGCGCACCTCGCCGGGCAACCGATGAAAGTAATAAACCAGCGTGATAAGCGACGGATCGTGAGAGGCGTATCGATGCGGGAATCACCAAAGATGTCGACCCAAAGACGTATTAAAAAAAAATACTAAAAGTAAAAGTTGTAGTAGAAAAAAAATTGTAACGGAAGGTCCGAGATGCGTCTCACGAGCGTTGCGGTCGATAGTATCGCCCAGCTGTGAAGCGACAGATTTATTATTTTAAGAATTTTTAAAAAGGTGGGTGGCGTTCGTTGCGATATCGTAGATTTATAAGTCGATGGCATTGTCTCTAAACGAGAGAGAGAAGGAAGAATGAAAGTATAGCGCGTCGCGCCGATGTGATAAAGTCAATATTCGCGGACGGAAGGGTGTGAGAGAAAAAAGGGTTGGGAGTATAAAATAAGAAAAAAAATAAAAAAAAATAATGAAAGTAAATGCCGGCTGGTGATCTGCGAAATTTCCGAGGCGCTTATTGCTTGCGAAAAAACGAAAACAAAAGACACAGAAGTCGTTAGCTTTTTACCCGCGAACGATGTGCACTAACTTTTGTATGGCGTTTTTTAAGTGAGTTCATTGCGAGGATGAACAATCAGCGTAATTTAAAAAAAAAATAAATAAACGATTGAAAGTAAATCAATACATATCATTGAAAGGGGGAGGAGAATGGAAAAAAGCGTAATTTAAACTAATGAAAGTATAAGAAAGTGTGCGAAGCGTCAATTCAATGGAACTTATTGTGTGTTATATTATGAATAAGAGCCTCGAAAATGGACGGGAAATCCACGTTATTAGGTCTTTGATTCGTTAATATATTTACAGAAAAATCTATTAGAAAAATTCAATTAAATAAATGAAAGTGCGGCGCCGACCGCCACGATTAAATAGCGATAATTTTTCGGGTAATAAAGTAAACTTGAGATCGGGAGTAAAGGGGAAGAGAAAACGAGAATCGTTTTAGCCGACTGTTAATTATTAATCTTACGTGCAACATGTTAAAGATCGGCGTTCAAAAACGCCGAGTCGAGCACCAATAATCACGATATCTAAAAGAAAATTAAATTTAATCGGCTAATTTAATTAAACTCGAAAGTAAAGCATTAAACGAACCACGTTCGCTATTGATCGAGCTGAAAGCTTAAGTTAAAGAAAAATTTACGATTCCTTTACGCGACTCGTAGCGAAGCTTCTTTTTCCACGTCGTTCGTTCGCTCGTCTTCTCACGGGGAAGGTGTTTCTAATCCCGCGCAGCGTGAACTTAAAAATCGGGAATTACTTAGGTGAGCGCGCGTCTCGTTCGTGCGCCCGCGCGGGTGCGTCGAGCGCGGCAATCGTCGCCGACGAAGCGAACGGACGTCGACGCGCGCT
Organism: Eurytoma adleriae; assembly: GCA_900480045.1. NCBI lineage: Eukaryota > Metazoa > Arthropoda > Insecta > Hymenoptera > Eurytomidae > Eurytoma > Eurytoma adleriae. The sequence goes on from UXGC01000493.1 coordinate 28,868, forward strand.
TCTCCCGCGCATCGCCGGGGTGCAGGACGCGCGCGGCTCCGCCGAATTTTCGTGATTTTTTGTTGTTGTTGCGGCCCTTTGATTCCGCCTGCTTGCGCGCGTGAATTTCTCGCCGGAAACGCCGCTTCCGGATGGGCTGGCCAAATTGCGTTCCACTCGAGAGCCAAAGGTCGTTTTTCTCTCGCCGCCGAGGCTACCGTCGGGGCTTGTGCTTTTTTTTTTGTTCCGAGCGATTTATATTCTTTTGAGCCGACCGGACAATGCTGCCATTAGACGCCGCCGCGAGAGAGAATTCATAACGTTTCAATGGCTAACTAAGCGTTCTTGATAATGAATTATGCTTTTTCCGTTGTGAAAACAAAGAGCTGGAGTTTAACTTCGTTTTGAAAGCGGCGTCGTAAATAATTTATGCAACTTTCCTGTGTCAACATAAACATAAAATTTAACGTAAAATTTCGAACGACGTGAGTCTTTTTTTCGATAACAAATTAAATGCGTTGGATGTAGTTAACGCAGTTTAAAGCACTTGTTACTTACGGCGTTACTTTATCTCTCGAGAGGAACGTCGACGGCAGTTGGAAAGTAGAGCGAACTAATTTATTCGCGGAAGTTAAAAAAAGTATCGCAAAACTCCTAAGCGAAGCCTTCGACGGTAAACAAAAGGTTTAACGGTTTCCTCGGCGCTGAATTTAATTAATCAACGGCGAAAAAATAAAAACGAAGATCGCTGAAACACGCGAGGCCTTTTCCTTCTCGAGGCGGAGACGCGACGAGGCTGCCCCGACTGTTAGACTAACTTCAACGCGGGGGATGCGGGGGAAAACGGCAGAAAAAAAGAAAGGGGGTAGTTAAAAAAAAAGTAATAAGTATAGTTGCAGCTTTCTGTGTGAGGTTATTGTGATACTTAAGAATAAAAAAAAGAAGTTCTGCAATAGCATAATCTCAGCGTCGCGGCGACGCTTTAGGACATGAATATTTACATAGAATTACTATATGACTATATCTGAATAAACGATGGAATATTTATTAGTGTCGTAAACGGTGAAAGGGGGCGGAGAGTCGCGTTGCGACTTTGGGAGGTGGGCGCGAGGCGCGGCGCCGGCAATTAAATGGGTCTATATACGGAGCGAATCGGAAAGTAAAATTTTGAGATCTCCTAATGGAAGCGGGTGAATTTGCGCAGCTCGATCGAAGCGACGGATGGAGAGGCACCGATGCGCCCACGGGGTAAAGAGGCTTTCCCCGAGGCTGTCGCGTTCAACGAGCGTGAATTTACCGAGATTTTTTCGAAATTGACGAAAAAAAATCAGCGCAGCCATCCACCGCCGAGAGGAAAACCTCCCCCAGGCGCGCGTCAAATGCCGCCTCCGCGGAGTTGAGGGTTTAGCCGTATATAGCCAAGTCCGTAGTTGCGTAGAGGAGCAGAGGAGTTAGTGAAAAAATTGAAAAAAAAAAAATAAAAAATACGTTGAAGAGACAATCCGAGGCTTCGTCGATGACGTGCGCGCTTCGAAACTGCCGGATTACGATGGGCGTCGGCCGAATCACCGACGCTCGATCGTTTAGGGTAAAAAGTATAAGACGCGTGCTTTGAAAAAAAAATTGAAAGAAAAAACGTTGAAGAAACGGATAAGACCGGAGTAGTGAATAAAGCCGCACATTTTCGAGCTCGACGAAGACGAAGAAAAAAAATAAGATAAGATAAAGTAAAGTAAAGCAAAAAACATAAATCCGTCCATAAGTGTGGCCCGCGCGCGACGAACGTAAGGATTGTCGACGCGACGCGGGCGGCACGCCGCACAAATACGTGCATATTAATCATTGGGACTACAAAAACATATCATCGTAAAGCTGTAATGACTACAATTATTAATTAGTAAACGATTACAATTATATTATAATGATTATTATATACTTCTTACGACTATGACGATATATATTATATATAATATATTACGAATTATTTACTATTTAAAGAGAAAGAGTGCGAGTGAGATTTAAAAAAAAAATATTGTAGAGTGCGAGAAAGGATATTGTACGCGATTTTGCGCTATTATATCGATGTAATGGATGGTGAGAGTACGAAAGCGAGAGTCAGTGATGATAGGCGAGCAAGAGAAAGAGAGAGAGAGAGAGAGAGGGAGAGAGAGAGAGAGCGAGCGAGTAATAGTGGTAAAAAAGGTGAAAACAAAAAAAAGAGAGAAAGACAAGAAAAAAGGTAACGAGAAAAGAGAGAAAAATCACCTAAGCAATAAGATATATTCTATTTATAATAACGCCCCGTGTAAGCGTCGACCCGAGTGCATAATTGCGAAGTATATATATTATATATATTATATATTTAAAAAATTATAAACCGCGATACATTCATTGTAAAACATGCATATCAATACATGTGTGCGTCTGGGCAAGGATTAGCTTACTAATGATTAATTAATTAATAAATTAATTATTATAATTATTATGATTATTATTAATTATATAATTACATATTAAACTGACGACGATATACAAGAGGTATATATAAATATAAATATATATGAAGATATGACTATGAATATAATCGATTTTACTTCTTCGTTGTCGCCGTGAAAGGATAAAGAAAAATGGCGTTAATGTTATTATGGATAAACAACTTACATATTTTTAAGTATCTCATTGATGAGCGACATCATTACAGTGATTATTATTACTAGTATTATTATTATTATTATCATTTATTCATTACTATTCTTATTATTTTTTATTATTACTCGATATTATTGTCACCTTTTACAATTTGTAAGTGGATTGATTTTTTTAATAGTATTAATTATTATAAATATTATTTTTATTCTGGTTATTATAAATGTAGGCTGATTAAAGAGACAATTGTATTGACTAAGAGAATTACCAATGTCAGAGAATTTCTTCGGGTTCTAAGCAAAATTTTGGCAGTAATAAAATAACAGTTAAAAATACCATTTTTGTTCGAATCTCTTTTATTTTCATTTACTCATCGCTTCTGTTTTAACAGCATACTCCAGAACTAAATGTTGTTATTTAATACTAAATTATTTACTCTTTTTTTTCTTAGTGCAAGTGTTTTCAAATTTTCAAATCCCCTTTTCTTAATTTAAATTTTGTTTTATTTCTCATTCAAATGTTACTAAATTAAAATAATAATGACAATTCTCGCGTTGCTGCCAAATAGCGAAATTGATTTTTATTAACATTGATATTTGGTAAATAATTACTTATCATTTTTGCTTACAA
>UXGC01000493.1:32994-99162 GCA_900480045.1 Eurytoma adleriae
ACTTGTGTACAGTTTATATTAATTTATTTAAATAGTTTAATTAAGTTAAGTTTAAAAAGTTGATGTAACAATGGTACAAGCCAACGAAAATTGCTTCTTCGAACGAAAGATAGTTGATTACACTGATGACACCAAAAGATTTGCAAAAGAAGGTGACAATTATACAAAACAATTTGCAAGTCTATATGTGAAAAGGCTTGAAGAGTTAACGCCAATAGTTGCGGATAGAGCAAAATCAAAATGGGGTAATTAAAAGTTTTTAGCAATGTAAAAATGTATTGTAAATAATTCAGTAAACTCATTTGTAATGACGTTTGATTAGGTTCCAATGTAAATATAGTTCCACTAGCAGATCTCGAAGAGCAAGAAGGTCAACGATGTGTTATTATTGGCACTTTGTACAAACATCAACCAAATAAACCATCAATTTTACAAGAACTTAGTGAAGAAAATCAAATGTCAGCACCTGCTCCAAAACAAGATTATTGTTCCGAGAAGGATCAATTATTTTTAGAGGATCAAACATCGAGGATTAGATTAACAGGTGATAAAGTTAATGTCAAAGAAGGTGTTACTGGTGTTGTCTGTGCAGTTATTGGAGTAGAAAATCGAAAAAGTACATTCGAGGTAAAGATGCTATATTTGCTATTTTTTGTTTAGAACAAAGAAGTTTTAATTTTAATTGAAATAATTATTAAAACGACATTCTATATTAGGTTGAAGATTGGTGTTTTCCTGGTTGCCTTAGCCAATCACCAAATTCAAGAAAGTCTAAATCTGGAAAGCTGGTATTTCTGTCAGGCTTAGAACTTGCAACAACTGCTCCAAATCTTGCACTAGGTTTACTTATGGATTGGCTTGGAGGATTAGCAGGTCTTGAAGATGTACAAGAAGATGAAGCTTCAATTGTTCGAGTTGTAATAGCTGGGAATAGTATCAAAGGTTGCGCAGATCAACATTTGAGCAAAGGATTAGTTAGCGGAAAAGCAGAAGATGCAGCGGCTGCAAAAGAAATGACTAATGGAACTCAAAGGCTTGACTCATTTCTTGAAATAATTGGCAGCAACTGTTATATCACTTTTATGCCTGGACAGTTTGATATTACCACACTTATGATGCCTCAAAAAGCAATGCATCCAGGATCATTCCCCAAAGCTAAAAGGTCTTAATTTAAAATTTTAAATATTTATGACTGTATCGAATAAACACATGATTATATTCTGTTTGTTTATGCTTTAGACTAAAAAGTATCAAAGGAGTAACAAATCCTTGGGTAGGAAAAGTATCAGATAGAGTGGTTGTTGGAACAAGTGGTCAACCTATTCAAAATATTCAAAAAGTTTGTGGTCTAGATACTTTAAAACCAATTGAATGGCTTGAAAGATCATTAGAGTGGAGGCATCTGTGTCCTACAGCACCAGACACTATTCCCTGTATGCCTTTTTACAAAAGCGACCCTTTTATTGTAAAAGAATGTCCAGACATATATTTTTCAGGAAATATGGAGAAATTTGAAACTAAGTTATATGAAGGTTTGTTGCCTATATATATATATATTGAAGATTTAAGATTTTTTAATATAAAAAATTTGATTGTTCTGATATTTTGTTTAGGAGACGAAGGGCAAAAAATTAGATTGATATGTATTCCAAAGTTTGCACATACGCAGACTGCAGTACTTGTCGATTTAGAAACTTTAGATGCTACACCTATTTCGTTTGGAGCAGAGTAAAACATTTGTACATTATTTATTTTAAAGTTATTTTTTACATACCCTCGCCAAAAGTGCCTATTTTTATCCCAGCGCGGGAATGAAAAAATACCCATTTCGGCGTGGGTATGTAAAAAAAATCGTATATCCACTACGGAAGAAAAGAAAGAATGCCTCAAATCGCATGATTGTCACCCTCGCCTTCGGCTGGCTATTTTTTAATAAATCTTTTTATAGTAAAAAAAATTAAGTATTTTATTAATTCATCATTTGAATTTAAATTATTAATTTCTGTAAAATTAAGCATAGAAATCTCATATTTGTCTTTCTAAAAATTTACATATTAAATGTAATAATTAATTTTTGCAACATAATTATTATTATTTATGGTATTAACACTAATAAGTCATACGTAATATTTTAGTGTAATTTAGTTTTGTAATGAAGAAAATAAGTTATTTGAGGGAAACATTTTCACTGATATAAATTTAAAAGTTTATATGTTTTTCGATTGATTTTGGGTTTTTGTTTTTTTAACATGACGATTTCGAGTCATCTATTTCTTTTGTGTTGGACCTCGAAATACGTTTCGGATACGAGTTGGTTCTCATTCATTCCTGTGACCTGTGAAAGGACGGACGAAACAAAGCGGCTGCCTGTATTGTTTACATCGGTTTTGAACGTTTTAAGTGTTTTATCAGATTTTGTTCAGTTTTTCACAAAGTGAGAAGTAATATTTAAAGTAATACAACATTTTCAAGTAATAATAAAGTATTACAATTAATTATAATCGTCTTTTGTATCAGCAAGAAATCTTAAATTTATCTTTTTGAAAATTCACGCCATTGAGGTGCAACGTGCAACAACAAATTATTCATTTTTTTAACATTTCTTATAAAAAAGTGTGTTTATTTGATTAATAAAGTCTAAAAAAAGTTAAACTAAACTATTAATGATAAATTTAAAAAGGTTTTAAGTTTATTTTATACAAGTATTTAATGTACTGAGTTTATTCAGAAGTTGCATTTCGTAGCTTTTTTTGAGACAGTAAAAAAAGGTTAGTTTATAAACTTTAATACTGAAATTATTATATTATTAGACAATCATTTAATCTACATTTTCTTTTTCAGTGTAAAATATTTATAATGTTTAAAGTACCACCAGTAAACTCTGCAAAAAGTAAAATTAAACTTAAAAGGTCTCCGCAGTGTATAAAACCATCGTCGAGCTACATCAGTGAGTAAGTAAATTTTGTTTGTGATCTAATTTTTTTTTACAAAATATTTAATATTAATTCTTAAAAATATATCTATGTTAATTATTTTTTTTAACGTTTAAATTAAATGTGACAATGAAATAAATATATACAATTTCTGTATGATACCTCGACAAGTGTGTTAAATAAGTCTTACTGTTAGAATTTGAAAATCAAACTATTGTAAATTCAAACTATTTATTTTAATTACATTTTAATAATGTTTATTTACAATAGAATTTAACAAGGAAAGTAGGATGAAATAAAAAAATTATTTGATGTGTATTAAATACATGATTTGTTTATTCGGAAAAGTTTCTGGTTATATGCTAAACCAGAAAATTGATACGCATAAAAAACTTATAAAAAGTTATAAGTTGACGTAATAAATGACAAACATTATTTTTCAACTGTTTTAATTTTCTTTAAACCTTTTCCTATTGAAAGAGGCAAGACACTTAGTAAAATAACATGTCTAGTGTTAAGACATCATTTCTTATTTGTAAAAGTTATACATTGTTTAAAATTTGATCTTGTTTCGTAATCAGTTATGATCGAAAATGTATTTGAGGTAACAAAATGTCTACCTACAGTAAATGCACTTTGGTGTATTGTCTGGCACTTATGCACCCACGTTTATCAAAGACACAATTCATTGTTTTTCTCTAATATTCACCTTGAAATCAGTCTCAGTTCCGCACATTTAGAAACAACTTTTAATGTATTAAAAAATAATTTTTATGTACAATTTTTGAAGTGACATTTAATAACATGCTTGGGTTCTCATTTTGCAAAGTTTTGCAAATTCTTGTTCTTGCGTTGGAAGACTAGATCAAGAGCTGTAAAATTATTTGAGTTGTTCTCAAATTCTTTTTTCTTTAATTTTAACACTTAATGCCCTTATATAAAAAATACACTACATTGGCACCTGCTTTATATAGCTCTTTGCTTACCAAGCAAATTTCCATTTCAAGTGGAATTCAAAGAACAGAATTTCATTTAACTTTTATGAAATCCATTTCTTAACAGATTAAAATGTCTAGTAATCTTAACTTTTAGCAGTTAATGATTGGATTTAGTAAACAATTTGCAAAGTTAATAACAGTTCATGAGTTTGGATCAAATTCATGATATCCTTCAGCTCCGGTAAATACAACATCTACCCATACTCTCATAGCTTCGGGACTGGGGGCCATTAGATGGTACAGTCTTGTGGTAGTCTTGACAATAAATGTCAACGATGGCTGAGGTGATTTCACAGTGTTCATGTGATCTACGTATACTTCTTCAATGGACTGAAAATTAAAAAATTAATTATTAACGAATTACAATTTTTTTAAATATAGATTTTTCTTGTAATAAATGTGAATTTTGTAGTAATTATATTTTACCTGGAAGTAGATAACACCTCGTGGTTTCCTTGAATTGTTATCACTGTAGTAGGAAAGGGTTTTACGCTTTCTATCAAAAACGAACCATCGTTTGTTCCAGTGATGGAACCTTTTGCTCATTTTCGAAAGGTACCCACTACAGCTAGTTACATCCACGGTGACGTCGTGTATCAAAGGTAATTGATGACCGGCCGTTTCTATGTGGTGCCTTAGATCGAGGGATTCTGATTTAATTGGCAAGTACCTCGTCAAGGGTCTCTGTAAGATAAACATCATTTAATTTTCATTTATAATTTTAGCGTCCAATTACTTAAAAGGTAATCTTTCTTTTTCAGCCAAAGAGAAGCAGTTTGAAGACTTACAAGATCAGATACTTAAGGAGTTACAAAGCTTTGCAAAGCATTGGAAAATTCGACTTTTTATAAATTGCGCAATGACCCAACGCAGCAGAATAAACGACAGTCGAATGCTCATTAAACAGTCGGCGCTATGCAATTTTCAAGTTGCGCGGTAATACCGGCATTACGCTAATTAGTCAATAACAAGAAACTTGCGGAGTCGCCCGGAGAACGGAAAAGAAGTCGCATCTAGTATTTTTTCCACGTAATTACCGGAGAAGCCGGAGGAGGGAAGAGGATGCGGCTCTCGAAAAAGTTTTCGCCTCGTGTAATAATGAGAAAATTTTCCGTGTCATACCTGCAACTTGGGCTTGTCGCGGTGCTTAACTTGCAGGGGACCGAGTGAGTCCAACTCGCTAGAAGTTTGAGAAAGAGGTCGGCTCTCGGCTCCGTCGGCGAGGCCGCTCCCGTTACCGTTGAATCTCTCCGTTTCCATGGACGTCGGTCTGTCGTCCCTCGTCTGCAGCACACAGTTTTTCGTTTTATTTTCTTCGTTTAATTTTGAAATGCGCAAGGGAGAGTAAAACCGTAAGGGAGGTAAAAATATTGATCATTTTCGACGAACGCCACTTGATAAGAGTTCCATTTAAAAAAATTAATTTTTATGAGTACACCGTAAAAAAGCATTTTTTCGGGATTATTGATAAATATTCGAGCAGAAAAATAATTTAAATTAAGTCGTTTATAAAAATTACTGGATTAGGTATAATGAACACACAGTGATTCAACACACTGTACGTAGGTGTATAAATACAATAACATCTAAATTTTTACAATTCATCTGTCAATAATGTTCAGACGGAAATTCGTTTAAGCAGAAAATAAGTAATATTCGATTATCTATTTTAATTCTGTAATATAATTAATTATTATATTCGTACCATTTACAAAGAAATATAACTAAATTAATATAAAAAATTCTAGTTTTGTTCGATAGTTTTACATATTTTTTAACTATAATATTTTTTTTTCGTTTTAAAATTTCATTTACTTGTATTACTTCCAATTCATAATATTTTTTTTCGAATATTTGTCTGATAAAAGTAAATTTAAAAACGTAAAATGTTGTTTTTAATTGGTAAACTCATTAAAAATAAATGTCTTTTTAATGAAACATTTTCTAAACGGCTACCGTCTAAAATGAAACGTTTTTACTTGCTACTATTGGTCTCCTCTTTTCCTTACTATTTGCGATAATTAATATCACCGCCGTCACAGCGACGGTATATTTTTCTTTTTAATCTGAAGGCGACTGTTTTATGAAGATGCCCGGGGGTGTATAATAAGTGCAAAAAAATCGTGGCTTACGGTATCCGCTTGGAGGAGCGTGTAGGAGTTGCCGGATGGTCCGGGGCTGGGCGAGGTGAACTCCGAAAGTTTGCCGGGAGACAATTTTTCACCGGTGCCATTATCCGCGCCGTCGCTGCTTCCGCTGCCGCTGAAAAAAGGCCAGAAAATCAATATCAAAGGTCATTCCGAATTTACCGTTCCCGCTTATACATAAATAAGAGAGGCGCTCCTTTATCGCCGCCGCGACATACTCATCCAGTAGTCGATCGCTTATATTCAACGAGACACTCTCCTCTAAGCCTCAATTTAATTGTACCATAAATTTATCGTTAAATCGAACCGCGAAGAGGTATTTCGTTATCTGCAACGATGTACTCGACGATTAGATTTCTATAAAATGACCAATAAAAAGATACGAGCACGCCTCAGAGGAAATCCTTGGAAGTAAAACCTTTTTCAGCCTGACTCTTTTTATTTCGAACTCCGCGATGACGGTGATACCGTCGGTCACGCTCCGGTACAACTACGTACGCGCGCGATGAAAACGTAAAAACAATCGCTCGAGCGCCGATAACGCAAAACGTGCGCGCACCGACGTAATCGAACGAACCAAAATAAAAAAATAAAGGATCGATCAATATGCGGGCGGCATTCGTATTGCCGTCACGAGGGGGCCGAATGCAAAACTCACGGACGTCCGTAGCGAGCGGCGGCGTTCGTGCAGCAGGTCTCGGCGAGCCAGTCCTTCGACGACATGTAGCACCTGCTGCTCGTGATAAGGGTTATCAGATTGCAGCCGGTGAGCCGGGCCTCGCGCATCGCCACGTTGCCGAGCTCCCGCGCCCGGCCGCTCATCTTCTTCGCCGTTTTTTATTTCTTCTCGTTCTCGGTGTCCCTTCCTCGAGGCGCGTGGGCGGCGGCGCGGCCGCTTCTTCACTCCTTTATTGTCGCTAGTCGCGAGAGAACCCGAGGTGGCGCACAATGGGCAGCGCGGTTTTTTTTTCGCGCGGGGGAGGACGGAGAAAATGGAAAATGAGAGATGCTGCGGGAGGGAGCTCGGCCTCGCGCGGCGGTTCTATGTGTGTCACTCGCGTTAGGCGCGATCCGGCTTCAAATCTTTTCCGGGTAAAGTGGGAGAGGCGCTGAAGTGGGATGAGCGGCGTGCGACGATGATTTTCTCTTCTTGAAAAGGAAGCGTTCGTCCCCCTTTTTTAAGGGTTTCGAGGAAATTTAGAGATTTTTTGGTGAAAACTACAGTGTGACGTGATTTTCTTTCACATTTTCAAATAAGTTTGAAAGTAAGATACTTGAAAATTCAGCGCGCTACGACGAGGGAGAAGCAAAAAACTGTCGAGCAGTTCGATAATTTTCGAGCAAAGTCAAGCAGTACTAAAACAAACGCGCAGATAACCGTATGCAAATGTAATTGCTCCAAACAAGGCTACGAGACACTTTTTTCTCCTACACTATCGTAAAAACTTAACGATCGTGCGCTGCACTGAAAAAAACACACACGAGTCACAATTATCTTCAAAACAAAGCCTCGTCACGCGACGCGAGTACGCACACTGCACACCCGCGATGATTTCGCTCGAAAATCGAGACTAAAATCGAGACCTCGTCGCTCGCGGCGCCTCGGCCGTGCGTACACGGTGTAGTTTCGAAACGGCGCGCGAAACCGTTCGCGATCGAGCGCGAAAATCCGGTCGGCCGCCCACGCCGGCGAATTGAGAGCCGCGCGCTGCCGATCGCTCGCGCGACACTGCGGTCGCTCGGAACAATGCGCCGGCCCCGCCGTCCAGGTCCTTATCAGGCCGCGGGGCCGGGCCGCGCGATAACGCGGCGGCCTGTCGCCGCGAAGCTCCGAAAAGGAGAGACCGGCGGCGGGAGAGAACCGGTATGCACGCTCGCGGCTTTTACTTTCGCGGGGGCGGGGAGACGCGCGGAATCCGCCGCGCGCGCGACACCAAAGGCAAGGCGGCGACGGCCGGCCGTTTATGACGCGCCGCGCGCCGGCTAATTAACGGCGATCGCGTGCGCGCTCGCGCGGGGCAGCGGAGAGCGAAAGGGAACGAGTGGGTGGTTCCACGCGGGAGGCTGTTGACCGGCGACGTTTGCTCGGGCTCGGTTCGTCCCGCGATTATCGATGCGGGCGCGTCCAGCGTTTGCACTGCTGCTTCGGGTTTGTACTGGGAGATATTGTTCGTGGCGATGGCTTTGTGCGCGCGCTTATCGAAGATTCGAACGCGCCTGTTAAATATAGTTAAATACGTTTCTGTGTTTGCTTTAGTTATCGGTCAGGTTTTATCTTCCAGTTTGATTTCCAAAGTTTCCACTATTTTCGGATTTCTTTGTGCCATTAATTTTCGTTAGTTCTTTAATCTAGTTCTTGTAATGATGATGTCTAAGTGACGTGTAACGTTGATGATGAAATATAATTTAAGTTTCATTAAGGCGTGCAATTTTTCAAAGTGGTGACGCATCTGCACTGCGAAGGTCCCGGAAGGGCTTAATTTCACTCACTTTAAAATGATCTCTACTTAGTTAACGTGCAGTCTTCAACGAAATTTCAGTCGACAAAAAATTCCATGTAAAAAGTAATTTTCAAGCTGTTATAACTTTTTTGAATAAGTTTTTTTAAACAACAAATTTTAATTAAAAATTTAATATCTAAAAATGATTCTACGTTTATCGTATAATTATAACCAATGGTTTTCAATAACATTGGATTTTAAACTATACCTTTCAGTTGGCCCAGTTGAGTAACTTGAAGATTCTTCGCCAGATTCGACGCTATTGAGAGACGTGCAATTCATTTTTCTTTCCTCCCACTGAGAGCGAACTTCATCCTGAACTCTTCTTTTTAGTTCTTCCACTCTTCGCCTTTCTTCGGAAATAACTTGACTACCTATATCATGAAAATAAAGAGTTAGTGTAACGGCCGGACTTACGGCATAGTTCATTATTTTCATGAGCTATTGTACTCTATGTAATGCAAATTACTTGAATATATTTACTTTTTCTAAAAAATATATTAAATTTTAAAAACAGACAAAATTGTAATAAAAATAAATGATAATTTCTTAGTTTTAGTATTTATTCAATTACTTTTCAAAATTAAAAGTGAAATTAAAAAGAAAAAGTTGAGTGGCATTAAGAGATTTTAACTTGATTTGAAAGCTCGATTAATTTCGATAATCAATTTGCTATCCTCGGAGATGATGTGAAAATCCTTGAGTATTAACCTTGCTTAGCTAAATGCAGCTGTCGATTTCGTTCGATCTCCTTCAAAGACTCGATCGTTTTCCTCCCCAAGCTGCCCTGATTATTGACGATCGGCGAGTCCGTGGTAACCCTCGATATCCTGTCGAAATCCTCCCTGCTGGGCGAGCGTTTGTCATCGGGATTATCGGCGGCGTTTTTAGCCAGGCCCTCCAGCTCGCCGTCGATGGCGCGCAATCGATTGCGACCCTGGGCGGGAACAGACGAACGAAATTTTTTTTGTTACTCTCTTTTACGTCCTTCGCTTCCTTCTATCGACATGCAAATTTTCCGGCGCACAACGAATTATCGGCCCGGCTGATTTCCATCTCGATAGGCGTCCACGACGATAAGTCAATTTGCGATGGAAATGCTCGCGCGCGTCGGATTCGGCTTTGTAATTTGTATTATCGACGCGCGGACGTATGAAAGAATGATTTACGGGAGTATCGCGTGGAAATTCTGTTTAAGCGAATTTACGGACGTTTAAAAAGAATTGCAGCACGGTTATTTGGATTTATTTACAGCGAGTGTACGTACCTCCTCTAGTCTCCGAAGGTGCGCCAACTTTTGCCTGTCAAGTGTCTTAGATTCTTTCGCAGCTGCTTTTTCAATGTCTGTCCGCTGCGATTCTAGCTGGTTCAGCTGTATTTTTCGAGTTTCGATTTTAGTCGACAATTCGCCAAGATATCTGAAACAACAAACAGTTTTACAAAAATGCACCTCGGACTTGAAAACAATATTCTAATCTTTTTCTAAGTCTTCTAGTTTCTACTCTCTAAAGTTAGTAGAGATTACTTCACTACCCTCAAAATGTGTAAGAGAGAAAAACTACTTGATTAATGTTTTGATGAGTGTCTCAATGTTTTCTGAAGAAGAGAGTATTCAAATACAGTGACTTTTTTTAAAATTTCATTCTTCTATATTATGAAATCATTATAACAATAGTACTTCTTCATTAATTTGACTTTAGATAGCGAACTAGAGAATTTCGTTAAAAGTTGAACTTCATCGCATCCAGTCTATTGTTCACCATATATCGACAAAACAATTCCATTCGTCTCCTCGCACTTTTCCTCAGCATACGTAAATGTACGAAGTGTCTTGAGACGAACCTCTGTAGCTCCTCTCGCGTGGCAAGTCGGCTGGCCTCCTCCTCCAGGTGGTGGAACTCGAGGTCCTCGAAGGCCTTGCGCTCGGTGTCGAGGATCTCGGTCTGGGCGGCGAGGCGCTCCGCGAGGTCGTTGTCCCGCTGGTCGTCGCGGCCCTCCGCCTCCACGAGCTCCTCCTCGAGGCGCGCGCACGCCTGCTGGGCCCTGAGCACGCGCTGCCGCGCCTCCGCCTGCAGATGCGCCTGGCTCGCGTTGCTCACCTCCATCTCGCGCTCGAGCTCGTCGATCTTCGACTGCACGCCCTCCAGCTCCTCCTCGTCCTTCTCCAGCTTCAGCGTCTCCGACTCGTACTCTGCCGAGAGCAGCGCCTTCTCCAGCTCCAACTGTTTGTAAAGATTGTATTCGGGTCAGTGCTTTGTTCGTTTGAGATTAGTACACGATTTGAGATTGGTCTCGGTAATGAATACTTAGAGTATTATTTTATGTTTTTTTTTTAATTTTTTCGTAAAAATTTCAATTAAATTAACCGTAAAAATTACGTGAAAAAAACGATAACGTTGGGCGGTTTAGAATACTAGAAATTGGACGATAAGAAAAGCTCTTTAAAAATTATAGAGCTTTTTCCTGTTTGTGAGCCAGCAAATTCAATTAAATATCATAATGAATTTCCTGTAAAATTTCTAGTATTGCAAATTATCCTAGATTAAGTTTTTTCACGAAATTAATATGGTGAACTTCACTTTTCAATTCGAGAAATTTCTCCCAGCGTAGTTAGTAATCTTATAATCAAATGACCAGTTTGATAAAAATTTACGTAAATATGATGTAAAGTAATTTTACGACTTAAAATTATTCATTTAAAATAACTATGACTTCTCTAAACATTTTCATGGATTAGATCACTCAATTCTAAAATTATTAACCGCATAACTATGTTAAACAAACAATTATCTCGGTGTAGATTCTAGAGCGGATTTAATAAATAGTAATGATGATTTATTTATAAAAGAAATGATAGATTTTAGGATATTTCCTTAACAAATTCCCGCTGCGATCAGTTTAATTTGTTTACTTCAATTCCATTGACTCGCGCGCTTACGAAATCCCTTATCAAGCGTTTCCTGCTCCAGGCAGGTTTTATTAATGCTACTTAGGTGAAATAAAAAATTGAATGGATCCGCTCATAAATAAACAGCGAAACCCCGCGCAGCTCTCGGCGCAATCACTCGCTATTTTCCGAAAGGATAAGTTTTATTGCTCCGGGGCCGGGCAGAGAGAGGTCAGCTGAGCTTCCCTCCTCCAATATAACGCGGTCGAACGGGCTTTTCGTTACCTCCCGATTGATTTCCTCCTCTTGGGTTTCAATATCCGCCACGCTCCTCTTAAGCCCATCCATATTGCCGAGTATGTGCTGCTTCTCGTTCTGCAGGAACTCGACGTACTTCTTCCGGTCCTCCACCTCGAGCTCCTTCCGCTCCTTGTCGGCCTTCACCTCGTTCGACTTGGCGTTGTCGCGCTCGCTGTTGATGCGCTTGGGGGTCGCGCTCGTCGTCGTCGTCATCGTCGCCGTGCTCGTAGTCGCCGTCGCCGCGGACGCGGCGCTCACGGGGCTGCCCGTCGAGTTGCGGGGCTTCGACAGCATCGAGAGCTGGGCGATCGCCTCGAGCAGGTCGTCGTTCGACACGTCGTCCAGTTTGTTGTCGATCTTCACCTCGCGGGCCTCTCTTATCGGTTTCTTCGGCCTCGGCAGGGTCATGTTGTTCGCGGTGTTGTTGTTGATGTTGTTCATGTTGTTCGCGTTGCTGTACGATGGGATCACGTTCTCGTAGATGCTCAGGTTCCCGTTTAGAGGCACGAAGTTCTCGTAGTTGTGCACCGACAGCTTCACGTGCTTCTCCGGTAGTGGAGGGCTTGCCATTGTCGATGTACCTAATTAAAATAGTTTATCAGATTAGTTAAGCCTAATTAACTATAGGAGGTTTTATTCTAAATTACTTAAATTCTTCATAAATTTAAAATGTGTAAAAACCTGAATGCACTGACTTTCAGTAAAAATAAGTGCATTAAATTTAATGTACACCGTAATGGAAGCAAAATTTAATGAACTTGTACTGTCCTAATCCATCAGTAAAAGTTTTAAATTTAATGTACAAATTTTTCAATTACGTGTTTAATATTTACTTCCATTACATTTATATTAAATTTCATGATATTTTTTACAGTGAATTTAGTCATTTACACTATTCCGGATGCAGAAAACGCACACAGTTCTCTTAAAACTATAATCGTGTATCATTACGAAGTCCACGTGCATTTCGTTACTTTTCCCCTGTAATTTCGAGCTAACCGCATTTCTCCAACTTCAAAGCAACGCGCTCAAAAAGCCCTTAATTAAACAACTCGATTTGGCCCCGAACACCGAATGCCACTCCGTAACTGGACCTCCCCCGTAGCGAACTCCGCGCTCGACTTTTCGCCTCTCCGCGCGCGCGCGCAAATCCAATATTAGCCTCTCACCGTTGGCGTCGATCGCCGGGGAAGCCTTGCCGTAGCTCCCCCGTCCGTCCTCGGCGTAGTCCTCGGGGCCGATCTCCTCGTAGTTGGGGTGCTCGGGGCTCCGTCGGCTCTGCCGGCAGGCGAGCGGCGCGTAGCCATTGTGCTGGGGCCAGGCGGGCGTCCGGTTGTTGTTGGGCGTCACCTGCTGCTCCGGCTGCGGCCTGGCCAGGCTCACGTTCTCGTAGGCCGGCTGCGACGACGGCGAGTCGCGGCCGCCGCCCGCGCGATCGACCTCGTAGCGCGCCGGATCCGACCTCGTGTCCCGAGGCAACGTGCCGTTTGTTGTGCTCCTATAATTAGATCGATGAAGGTTACCTTTTCGATCAGTGGCTTTTCTATTTTTTTTTTTGGCGGTCTATTATTAAGTAACTTATTTTGAGTGGTTGACTTATTTTAGTTTTATTGTCTTTATTGAAAGAATGGACTTTAATTTGAAATTAATTTTACTATAGTTACAAAATTTATTAAGTAGATTAAGAAGAGATTTAATTGTAAAAAGAAGATAATGTTAAAAGGACCCTTCATTATGGACGTGTTATGTAAAAAGTCATGCTGTTCGTTTTATTAACAAAACAGTATTCTCTTATTGCTATATATTTTGAAAGTGAATAGGATATCACATTCGACGAAGCTTAAACACTCTACTTTAGATAACCCAAGACCTACAGAATGGAGATTAAACTGGAACGTCAAAGCTACTTAGATACTATATGTGCCACAGAAAGGAAATCCCTACAATCCGTTAATCCGTTAACATCAGAAGATTCTTTTTGCTCCAATGACTTATGAAACCTTTGTTTCATTATTGATGGTATTTTTCATCCTTTCCCCATTCGGTATAGGTACAACCCTCTCTTTCAAAGAGTACAAAGCTCTACATATTCTTATAAATAAAATATCACATATTGCCCTATATAAATTTCAAACGTTATACTCAAAAAATAATTAAAAAAATTGAACTATCTTGAAACGTTAAAAAAGTTACTACCCTACAAATTTTTGAAAAAATTCATAATTATGATTTATACTAAAAAATATAGTTCCTTGTAAAATTCACTACATTTTTCCCCCAAGAAAATATTGCCATTTTTTTGCAATATCAGTCTCTGAGAAGACTATCGCATAACTATTGCAATTTTCAATAGAGCTTCAATCTCCGCGTAAAACACGAAAAGCTAAGTTAAGAACAAAATCACATCCCTCGCCCCGGCATTCGAAGCGATTGAATCGAACCCCGGAGCAGTTCTCGTCGCGCGCGAAAGAAGCGCGAGAGGAAGCTGCGGCCGAAACGGCCGGGGTGCATCGTCCGGCGGCGACCGCAACGGATCACCGCAGAGGCAAATTACGCGGGCGCGCGGGATACGTTACCTGGTCGGCTGGCGGGGCTGGTCGGCGGTGGCGGCCTCGGTCGCGGCCGCCGCCCTGCTGCTCAGCCGCTCGTACTCCGCGCAGGTGGCCAGTATCTCCTCGAGGCGGCGCTTCTCCTCCCGCTCGAGCTCCTGCTCGCGGCGGCGCTCCTCGTGGGCGAGGCGCGCCCTGCCCTCCGCCTCGCGCAGCTCCTCCAGCGAGCGGCAGCCGTTGCTGCCCGGCGACCTGATCCGCCCGTACAGCGAGCGCGAATCCGAGCTGCTCGCGTACTTGCACGGCTCGCGGTCGTACGCCGGCGACGGCGGCTGGATCCGCCTCAGCGTCGAGTGCGAGCCGAAGGTCCTTCGCGGGGAACGAATATTGTTACTTTTCTTTTTGGAAATTCTTTTTCTGTGATTTTGGATTAGATCGCGTTTTTTAAGTTTTACGGCGGGCGTCAAGAAGAAAGCGCTGTAGTGGACTGAAACAGTTTGCTGTTTCGGGATACTGCGAAGACTGTGACTATATTGAGATAATTAAGTTAGTAGAGTGCATATAGTCACGTTCTTTGAAGAAGCCGAAATAGCAATAGTTCTGCAGCAGCTCGCAGCTGCGCTGGCAGGTCAGGCTGCGCGTCATCAGGTCGCTCGGGTAGCCGTTCCCCATCAGATTGTTGCGGTTCTCGTCGTTGTCGCAGTCGATCAGCTCGTGCGACGCCGGCAACCTCTGCTGCTGCTGCTGCTGCTGCCAGCGCGAGTTCTGACCCGAGGGCACGGCCTTATTGCCGCCGCCCCCGACGTTCTGGTACACGTTCTGGCTGGCCGAGTAATTGCGGTTTATTGTCAGCGGTAGGCTGCACTGAAATTCCGAGCGCGTCGATATATTCATGAGTCTAGAGCACAGCTGCCTCGGCTTCGCCGGGGGTTGCTCGTTTCCGAGAAATTCGTTCTTCGGTTTAGTTTGTAGTGACAAATCGATGGGTTTGCACTTTTGGCTAATTCAATTTAGTTTTATTTCGATTGAAGTTTTAATTTTAATATTATAAGCTCAAGTGATGTGTGAAAGTATGCTTGTAGTATTATGCTGCTGTTTTATATTTGATGGTGGGTAATGTAATAATTTATTAATAAGATTAGCAAGAGTTAAACTCGCTTTTTATGTCGTTCCTCCAAAATTCATGTTGCATTAGACAATGCGGAAGTTGCTAATTGAATTCATAACAAGTTCTCTTACCGTTTCGAGACTCCCCTATTAAATTAAATTAATTTCAAAGCATTATATGCACAAGAATAATTGAACCCACATGCTGATTCTCTTTGAATAAAACATAATCCAATTTTTAAAAAAAATCGTAGTTCCTTCTAAATATTTCTTTAAGGGGCGCCAAGTAATCAATCAAATATTTAATCTATGAATTTTATTATAAAAATATGTTTAGTTGCGATTTCAACAAATATTTTCTCGGCAAACCTTCAACGAAATATTGAGTTGAAATTGCCAATTCTTTTTCAATGTAATTAAGTTTATCCTTTTACAAACGAAAAATGAATTATTCGTTGAAAGTTACACTCGGCATCTCTTCATCAATCGAACCGCTCAATCTAACTTTGCAAGCTCTCCCGGTGCTCCCTTGAGAGCGAGCCCTCAAACTTACCATCTTGTGCTCGTCGTTATTGTGGCACCTGTCGAGGTTGGTGAGATTCTGGAATGGACTGGCGGTGCTGCTGCGGCCGAGGGAGGCCAGGCTGGAGGAGCGCGAGTGGCCGAGTATCTGCTCGGCGGGGACGTTGGTGGTGAGGCTGCCGGAGGGGAAGACCTTGGGCGAGACGCAGTTGGCGCGGTGCTGGCGCGCCAGCATCTCGAACTTGGTCAGCTTGCCGAGGAAGTTGACCTCGTCGTCGGAGCAGCCGCCGGAGTCGCGGGGCGAGCGACGCGGCGCCACGGGTGGCCTCGCACCGACGCACTCCGCCTCGTGATGCGCCACCGGCTCCAGGCAGTGGCCGTTCAGGCTGTGGGGGCCGCTGGGCTGCTGGCGCCTCAGGTGCTTCGCCTCCGCCGGGTGATTGAAGCGCAGGTAGTTCGACCTGCCTATCGTCAGCATGCAGCCTGTGCACCCGATAGAACGCGTGATTTATCGTTTTAGTGCGGTTTGGGTTTTGGGCGGGGAGGGGGTGGCTAGGCGACACTCCGTTTTTATTGTCGGGGAGGGTTGTTGCGGTGCCCAAAAGATAGTCGACAAAAAGACGAACCGTAAATTTCGGATGATAAAGTTTTACAGTAGTTGATCCACTGTACCTTACACTGTGAAACTTTAGTTTGAAATTTATGATTTGACATTTTGTTGAACAGTTTATTTCTTTTTTACAGTGATGAAGGAAGACTTTCTTATTTACAATGGTATTGCGGACGGATGTAATTTACTGACGGGCTAGATTGCACAGAGAGAAAAAAATAAACAGTACATGCTGCATTTTATACAGAAATTTAGCTGTAAATTGTCAAGTTTATTTGACTTTCATCAGTATCTGTAGAATCAGCTTTAAAGGAATGTATAGAATTTACTTCAAATGTAGAATTAAAATTTCAGAAATGTAAGATCAGTATTATATGATTGGAATAAACTGTCGTTTTTACTACCAGAAATGTCAATTATTTCTGCTTTTACTTTTTCTAATTCGGTAGTTCACTAGTGCAAAAATGTAAAATTCGCTGTTTTTTTTTTTAATTGCAGCTTTTTATATCATCTATCTCGTATAAAATTAAAATATCCTCCACAATTTACATAACAGCGAATCAAAGAGCAGAAATTTAACGAACGATTTCGCCGACATACATTTATCATTCAAAAATGTCCGCTCCCCATAAAGAGTAAATCCCGGATGACCCTTTCACGTCTCCTTAAGTCATCCCGAAATAAATCACCGCGAAAACCCCTCTATCACGCCGAGTGGAGGAAGGTGCGACACCATCGCGGCTCCGCATCTCGCCCTCGTAAATTCCGTCGAATCTCCGTCTGGAGCAATCGCGAGGTCCCCTCTCTCCCCTGCGAGGTACAGGCGCGCGCGGGCGAGCCGTGGCGGAGGCCGGCCGAATCCCGGCCTCGATCGTAAACTTTTATACGCGAATCGATAAAAGTAAGCTTTCGGAAAAAATCGCCGATGTCCCGCGGCGTTATTTCGAGCACGCGCCCCTTTTTGTTTTCCCGTGGGTCGGCCGCGTCCCCGATGATCGGCCTCGGCGCTCCTCCACGACAAAGCTCGCACGCGCGCACACACGTAGACACGCTGTGTGTAGGTACACACAATTATAAAGCGAGAAGGAGAGCGAGAGAGGAAGATAGAGAGAGGAACAGAGAGGGAGAGAGAGAGAAGTGCGCAAACTTACCTTGGGTGAGCCGCTGCGGGGCAGTGATCGACACACCGTCGACGCACGTGCTTCCGCTGAGGGGATGAAGCGTGACCGAGCCGCCGGCATTCTCGATTATGCAGTGGACGAACTCGACTCCGCTGCCGCCGAGCTGGATGTCGGCCTCCCGACTCGAGCCCAGTATTATCCGACCTGCGGCACAGATTGATCACCGTCATTTTTTCACCTCCTTCCCTCGCTAATTTTCCTTCGCGTCTTTTCTCCATTCGGAATTTACGCGAAATCGTGTACTCAATTTTGTCGGGTATAATCAAAATGTTTGCATTTGAAAGATTCAACATTTTATTTTATCTTGGAATTTTCGAAAAAGCGCTAGATTAGATCATTTGAACTTTTCATAAAGTTTAATCTAGTATGATAAAACATTTTTTAAAGTTTCAATCTTATTCGTGACCCGAAGGTGAAACGGTCTCTTTTAAAGAAGTTTTTTTTGACCCGAATTATCACAATTTTCTTAAATTTTGTAAAATCTCCAAGCAAGAATCATTTTTTTTGTAAAATTTAACATACTTGATCTAATGGCTTTTCTTTTTTTCATTTCTTCGAAAAAAAATCAACTTTTTATTGCATAACTATACAGTGTCATTTTAAAGGTATTTTTTTTAAACATAACACAATCTACCCTTGTATATCGAACTATTAACAATTGCTTTGTTCAACATCATTGAGTAATTTATACGCTTAAAAAATGTTATAAAATGAATTCTTTATAAAGTTGTAACAACAATTATTAAAGCAGCATTTAATTCAATTCACGTAACCGCATTAGCACTCAAAATAATTCCCAGCTTCCATGAAGCAATTACTTTATCTTCACCTCCCGTCGATGATTCACGATCTAATTCCGTTGCGTACTAATCACGCGGGTGCAATCCGCGCAATAAAAAAAAGAAAAATTTTACAAGGCACTTCCGCGGCGTGCACAGATGTACGCGCGCGGTATCGCCGCCGTAAATCGCGTCCTAACGTTAACCGCGTGCGCGCGGCGCGCGTTAAAAATCGCTGACGCCGCCGCGCGGTCGTATCTTCGGCGATTATTACTCAATAATAATATTCCGGATTATCGGAGAGGAGCCCGGGCGAACGCGCGGCTCGCGCGGCCAGTAAAAAGCCGGCCTCGCTCGCGCGTTTCCTGCCGCCTATATTTGCGCGGCCGCTCGGCTGCAACTCTTTATATCTCCCTCCTCGTTTCTCATTCGCACTTCCTTTGCCGCGGTGCCCCTCGTGCATCGCCCGCTTTATCTTTTATTCGCTCACCTTTTTAATGCCCCCAGTTATAATTTCCAGCGTAATGCTTGTGTATTAAATAAGAGAATTATTTTTTACTGCAACGGCGCGGTGTAATTTGATAAAATATACTCGGCGTCTTCTTGCTTTGAAGCGTTCGGTTAAGTTATTACGCTCGTAGTGCATGAATTTCTCTCCGCGTATATTGTATTATTTTAATTTTGAACGAAATCGCATCCGTAAATAATTTGATAACAACGATAGTGTGCACTGTATTTAAACCGTGTAGTTCGCAAACAATGAAGCTCCTCTTCAGCTGTGATAAATTAACTAGCATTTGCACTGCGCCCGCATTATATTTAAAATCTAACCTGGTTTACAAACGAAAGTAGTCCAGCGACGTCGAAAAAAAGGGGTATTATTTAACAATTTTACAACAAGTACCACCACTCGTCCACTTCCTCTCTTTCCGCCTCGGCCTTTTCCCGCTTTCTTAATACTCCTCGAGGGCGTGCGTCGCGTTTAAATATAGTTTTTGGCGTGCGCGCACACACGCACATATGCAGTCCCCGCGAGCGGCGTGGATTTTCGGTTCCTTTGGCAGTGCACCGCCCACCATAAACTGAATAGGCAGGCGCACTTCGCGAGGCGCGTTTATATCGCTCGGCCGCGGCTCCCTCCGGGCATAAATGCATAAATGCGAGTTTGAAGTTTGAAATTTAATGCGACCTGCCACTCGGGGTATTCCGAATTCGTGTATAGTATCGCATGAAAATTTGTCGCTGACTTTGGCGTACGAGCGCTCCTTTTGTTATCGAAAACGTTGGAATATTTTTGCAGCGGCGAAAAATCAGCTTACAGCTTAAATTTTAATTAAAACGCTTTCAAAGGTAAAGGAATGTTTTAATTTCGAAATACTTGCAAGCTCATTCTTTTTAAATATAATTTATTTGAGATTAATCAATTGTTCCATTTTCAACACTCGGTTTAATATTTTATAAACTAAAATATCAATTAAAAACTTGCTTAATCAACCGAGGCATTAAATCGTTATTTACCCTTCAAAGCGTAAAGCGTCTCAAATCAAACGTCAAGCACTGCTACTTATTAAAATTTACGAAGCTTATAAAAAGTTCAGGAGCCCGCGGACAGGGGCGAAGTTTAAATTGGAAATCGCGGAGGAAACAAATTATTCTATCTGCGTTTTATTTGAATTCCAGGGAGGGGGCGCGGAAAAACTATCGCGACGAAGTTTCGGAGCTTTGAAAGCCGAGAGCCGCCGCGGCGGAAGCTCGCGAAACGGAGAAAGCCGAGAACCCGCGACGGATCGGGCGCATCCGAGAGAGGCCCGCGTGCTGCACCGTCTAGACCGGGCGAGAGAGGCCGAGACACTTGGCCCGGCTTCCGCGGTGCCCGCGTACATAAGTGTATTTTTAAAAGCGAATCTTTCCACGTAAAGCAGTTTCACGCGCGGCGTCGCCCCCGATAATTATTTCAAGACCACCGCGGCTTTTCCTCCAGTCCGGATTTCGTCGGAATCGAGCGCAGGTCTCGGAGGAAAAGGGCTGGAGGTTTCAAAATAGGCGGCTCCTAGTCCGAAAGATGACACTGTATTAATCGTTCGGCGTTTATTTTCGTAGACGATAAATCTCGAACGTTGCCGCTTCGACGGATCGCGGTTTATTAATACCGCGCGTCATTGCGCGCAGGCCTCGACAAAAGGAAAATCCTCCGCGATCGGCTTCGCGGAAAGGCACAATGCGCTCGCAAATTTGATAAAAAGCCGCGCGACGGAGCCTATTTCAATATTTATGTCATGGACAAGCGGTGTGTTAGCAATTTAGCCGGGGAAATATTTGAAGAATCCGCTGCGGCGCTGGAAAGGCTGCTATTACGTTGGAATCGTACACACACCGAGGCTATACCTATGCTACTTCGCGACGCTTTCGCTGGCTGGCAATACCCCAACGAATGAGAGCGCCGCCTTGGATGTTGTTTTAACGCAAACGCTTGCTTCGAATTGCCGGCAATTAGTTGACAAAACCACCAGGTGTACTTCACATTGTGCGTGCGAGCGAGGCGGGAGGATACGTAAGCGAAACCGACGCTGGAGGAAATTTATTTTTAATAACGAAAAAATATTTCGTTTCAATATTTATGAATTCAGCCGGCGGGGACGACTAAAACAATATTAATTTAAACGTACGGACGTGTTATTAAACAAAATTAAGTGGTACTCCTCTCGTGTGATTCTATGTATAATTAAAAAGTGTTTTCCGTACGAAACGAGGTAAATATTATGAAAACCGAAAGATAATCGTCGACTGGAAGGACGCGATATGAGATCATTTTAAAAAAGAGAAGATTAAATACGGGCTTAGATAAACGCGTGGCAGCTTTAAAATATCCGGGACGCTATCAAACAGTGTTAATAATAAAAATTAAAGTTATCTACGGAAACAAGCCTCGTAGAGCAAATCATCAGTCATCCGTGTCATCATTTGGCACAATGAAACATTCTGCCCCCCTCTCGCGCCTTATCGGCTCTAACGATCGCGAAGTACCCGATCTCTCCAGCGCGCACTCGTACGGATACGAGCGAGCGCCGCGGCGAGAAAAAATTCGCGCGATGGATCTCGCCGTCGGGCCAGCTATGCGGCACAATGCCCCGCGCGAGCCAACGCGCCGCAATAAAACGTTTCAGCTGGTTATTCAGAAGACACTTGAATAATTAGCCGTTAACCTACATTCGGGGCGTATCGCCACACATGCGCCGCTCGTATAAGATCGCGATCTCGCGATCGTTCGCGAGCGGCAGATGCATCGTGTGCAACGCGCTGCTGTGCGTCAGCCGTGCGCGCGCTGGGTTATCAATTCACTTTTATGCACATGTGCAGTGTCACGAGTCTAGTTTCCTCGTCAGGCTTAACGCGGCTTTCCATTAATTTTAACCCCGCTGCGCACGTTTCGCGCCTCGCCTCTCTCCCTATAGTGTGCGCTGCCTTTTTTTTTGTCTCTCTCGATGTTGTACTGTATCGCATTGTGCGGCGCGGCACGCGCGCACAATGGCAGGCGGGCGAGAGAAAAAGCGCGGAATTCAGCCTCGCGATGCGCGCGAGAGGTATTAAATCGTCGCGATAATGTACAATTTCATTAGTACTTTTGTTTTTGTTGCTCCGGGTTTATCGCGAGTTCGGATCTTCCTTCGTGGAATAAATCCTCTGGATTTTCTCGCGCTTTTTTTTGCGACGACGCTAAAAATATTTAACGACGGTGCATAAATTAACGTTTAATTAATGCGGCGCATCGTAAAGATTATTACGAAAATTTGCAATACATTTTTCATAAGCGAACGTTAATTTTTGTGTGTTTTTAAGGCGAAAACAAGCGGTATTTCATCCGGGACATTTTCCAACAATTTACGAGGCTCGTTTTTCAAACTGTATTAGCTTTGTCATAAAGGATTATGAAACATTGGCCGGCCAAATGGGATTTAAATCTAAAAAATGTAGTCCAGTGTGCACGGCATTAGAGCGGCGAATTACCTTCGGGTAGCGGGTGAAGCGTGACTGTGGTGGACAACCTTCCACTTCCGGTGGAGACCAGATGAGGCGCTTCCGTGTGGAACCTTAAAGCTCGACCGGACTCTCGCACCTCGAGGCCGGCAGCGTTCGCCATTCCTGCAAACAGATAAAACAATTTCCGCTTGTAAACAAGGAATAACGCTAATTTCACTCCCGCTACATAATTGCTTCGGCTTAATTAAATTAATTGAATCCCCCGACATCTTTATGACGCACCGCGCGGATCGGCTCGAATCAATTATAGCGGTGTTTTACGGATAGCCCGATGCGATGCTTAGAAGTTGATTTTAATGGCGCAATTATTGCCCGTCCTAATGCCTCCAAGGAAATTGCTGCTAATTTTTTTAGAACACTTAGCAGATTTCTCTGCTGAAATTGCTTCGAAAGGTGGAGCTTTAAAAAAAATCATCATTCCACATTTAACAACTTTCACGAAGTATTAGCACCTATAAATTTTCGGTGCACTATGTGCATTCGCAATAGGCGACTCTTCTTGCAGTAAACCTACAAATCTCGATTTTCGAAAGTATCTAACTCAAAAATTCGTGTTAACTAATTCTGTTAAATATTAACGATACTGTATAGTCAGTAATGCGAAATATAGTGAAAAATCACTAGATTCGAGTGATACAGTGGATTTCCACACTTTCTGATCACGGATGTATTGAATCCATAATTAGACGACAAAAATTCTATGGCATTCATGATTTTCGTATTTGATTTTTGCTAAATTTGGTCCAAATGATTTCTTTACGTAGCAAAGCTTAAATTGTACCTTGTCACTTTAATTTTTAACTTCCATCTTCAAAACGATTGAGTTTTAGGATCAAGAACAGTCTGATATTTCCCACTTAATGTACCTAAAATAGAGTGACTTTTCACTCGATTAGAAAGAGATTTCACATTTGTCACTCTTCATAATATTAAATAAACCATTAGACAATCAAAGAATCCCTTTTCCCCTACAAGTACAAATCGCATCACAAAAGCAAAACGTCGACCAACGTCCAGTTCCAATTACACCCGTACTCTACGCTGGAATTGGTATCCACTCAATAGCCCGCCACATCATATTCCCTGTGCATTGCTTCCAACCAGCCGCTCGTCATAATACTCGTTTTATTACTCTCCAAATAGCACGCGCGCCTCCCGCGAGTCCCTCGGCAAAAATTCGGAAAAAAGAGGCATTCATCCGCGGAGTCGCTGGCAAGGTCACGGTGTACTCACCGATGCGACCGTGACCCAGCGGGCTCATATGCATCGCACGCAACGAAGTCAACGTGCGGCGCAGCGCAACGAGGCGGGGGCCGAAGGCAGCACCGCGCCCGGGACAAAAGCTCGTTATACGGGCACACCGTCATCTCGCGCGTGACGCCGCGAAGGGCACGAGGCGAGCCCGCGACGACCGAGCGCCGTGGGAGGGAGCTGCGGCCGACGGTGCCGCGCGAGAGGAACCGGTCCCTCCGCGGGGCCTCCTTTTTTCTCCTCTCCACCTTCGCGAGCGCGAGTCTCCGCTCGCTGGGTTTTACGCGGCCTCTCGAGGTGGGCGAGTCGTATTTTTTTTTTTCGTTTTTTTGAAAGTGCGCGGAAATTCGCTCTGTCATGTATACGCGCGCGCGATGCATCGCATTTGTTGCGGACGTCAGGGGCGGAGGTTGAAATGTTTTCCCGATGAATACGTCCGCGCGACGGAGCAATAAAGCGGCGTGATTGATAAGAAAACGATTCGTAGAGAATCTCGTTCGATCCTTCGAAATTAGCAGCTAAATTACGAATCGAAACTGCGCCTTAGGGTGTAGCACACTTTCTCGATGCATTTCTCACGGTGGAGAAAAAAGCGCGTCTTATGAAATATTAAACCATCGAACGCGAGAAAAAAATTCGCAGAAGCAGGCTAACGAATAAACTAAACTCTCCCTTTATCGTTCGTTTTCTTTGTCCGGTCTCGGCTCTCGCCTCGCGGTCGGCCGGAGAGCGCGGCTAGCCAGCTCGTTTTTCATACTCCTTTTTTGCGCGCGCGCATATCTTGAACTCCGCGCGGGTCATCGCCGCGCTGCTCGCCTCCTCCAGGTATATAGGTACATACGTATATACCGGCTAGCGAGCACCGCCGGCTCTATGATGATGCGCTTTCC
Organism: Eurytoma adleriae; assembly: GCA_900480045.1. NCBI lineage: Eukaryota > Metazoa > Arthropoda > Insecta > Hymenoptera > Eurytomidae > Eurytoma > Eurytoma adleriae. The sequence goes on from UXGC01000493.1 coordinate 57,688, forward strand.
TCTTCCCTTTGAGGTATATATGGCATTACGCAGGGGCGACGCGCGCAATTTCACGTAAAAATGACCGGCCGCCTTAATGAAAGTGCATAAAGCGCTTCTTCCTCGGAGCTGCGCCCTTTGGCCGCGTAGGTAGCTCGCCGGACGCGTTATACCGACGATCGAGTTTATTAGGGTGCTTTATTTCGCCGCGGGTATGCGGTTTTATCTGCTTAGGCATTATGTGATTTCTTTGTGGTTTTGGACGATTCTTAGGCTCTTATTTTACTTGTCCTTCGGCTATTTTTAGTTTCGTATTATTTCGAAAATTGATGTCAGTGTAATAAGGAGTATAATGCTTATTTTTGTTTTTGTAAAATATTAGAGTTATTAAAATATGCAATAAAAGTAAACGTTGATATTGGAATGTTTAAAGTACACATTGATTAGCTATAAAATGCTTCTTTCTTATCAAAGCTACTTCGCATTTAATTGACTTGCTGTTTATAAAGTCGTTGAACAAGGTAGCTTGACGTTTTTCAAATAAGCGAATGACTTTTTACGAGGTAATCGCGCACAAATAACAACATCATCGGGCTCCGTAATCGTTGCTATCAATAATCGTGCAAATAACAGCTTGTCGTAAATGGCAGGTCTTCGGAGGCTTAAAGTAACATCTTTATTTGATAGTTTTCGGCTACTTGGAGAAACCACCTTGCAAGTGCTTTTAATCTAGCTCTTGAGTAAATCCACTCGACACTCTCAATCGGCTCGTCCCAGCGAGATAAAAAGGAAACCATTTTTTTTAATTTGAAAAGAAACTGGATGATTTTTAAGTTACAGAAGGTATCCAAAATGTTTATTGAAAAAATTAAATTTACAATGGCCTGCTAAAGAATTGATTATATTACCCTCATGAATAGAAAAAGAGTAGAAAACGCACCATTCGAATGCAAATTGAGCCACTCTGAGATGAGTTTAGTTTATTAAACGCTTAGTAACTCCAAGTCGAATGAATTTTAGTCTAACCATTTCCACATTTAGAGAGAAAATCCAAGCTTGCAAGAAAATTAAAAAAACTTTCTTTCCACGTAGTTTGCTCAGAAAATTACTGTACGAATCTCCCATCCAATATGAATATCAAAAGGATGACTGGTATTCCATTCGAACTTTACGTCCCTCGTTCCGCGGCGATTTAACAGTAAAGTAGCTCTATCGAGTTACGCGCAGCGGAAGGATCGACGAGTATCTATAACCCAACTAAGCGCATCGCTTATTGGAGGAAATCGCATCGTCCAAGTGTGCGACAGAGAGAGAAGGGGGGGAGGAGAAGGGAAAGAGCTGAACCCTATAAACAAACTGTCGCTTCGATATCGAATGTCCACTTTATCGATGGAGCCCCGCCGCGACGGTACAGTGGCGCGCAATCTGCCAAAGGAGCGTATGTGGGTCATCGAGCGAGAACTCGATACACCGATATACCGGGCGCGGATTAATTCTCGAGGGGGCAGGAGTTTTTTTTCTTTCTCCTTCGCTCGTCGACGACGCGAATCCGAGAGGATAAGAGGAGGAGGTCTCCTTATCGCGCGGCTACGGATGACGCCGATGATCGGAAAAAGTGTCTCCCCGAGCAGCGACGTGTAGCTTTTTTTTTCACCCTCTCATTATACTCCGCTGATTGATTCCACTGGTCGCGGACGCAGTTCCCGCGTCGGGATTTTTTTTGATTAATGGAGAGGCCGAAGTGTTTACAATAAAATTGTTGATGCGTCGCCGGCGAATTATTAGTTTGATAAATTGTCCCTCCCTGAGAGTGCTTGAATGGTGATTGATGCCGTTTAGTTGCTCTATACGCTTGAAAAAAGGATACCGTTGCAAAAAAAAAAAGAAAAGAATTAGATCTTTATAAAAAGGGTACCGCATTGAAATTTCTTACGTCACATTTTATACACACACACACCGCTTCCGCAAAGTCATCGCTCGTTGCGAAACGGTTTGTCATTTTTTCTCCTTAACGCGAATTAAGGCCTCGCCGCGTATTTTAATGCACAATGCCTAGTTTAAATAGTCCTTAGAATAAATTATTTCAGCTCGCACGGGCCGGCCAGGCCAAGGAGTTGGAATTAAAATTTTAAACAATGGAGCGTTATTAAAATTCATGAGGCACCGCCTGACGAATGCAGAAATTATTCACACGTATTGCAGGATTTTTACGATGCCCACTCGGCGGGGGTGTGGGTGCACCTTATCGCGTAGCAGCGAAGTTCAACGGGACGCGGAGCCACGGTAATACGTCTAATTAAAGTTGTTTCAACTCGTTAAAGCCTTTCATTGGGATAAGCGAACGCCCCCTTTATTTTTGTATCGCTCGGCCGTCCCGGCCTATCCACGTTGGGATTTTGACGAAACTGAAAACTTTTCGCGCTCCTCTTTTTAATATCGAAAGTTTTATTAGATTTAAGATCGACTTTGCTAATGCATACAAATGTGTCCTATTATATTCAACTTCAGGATGGAGCTTTCGATTCCGAAAGTTTCTTCTATTCCAGCAAAAAGTCAACAGCCCGCGCGAATCAGTTTTAATTTGCAATTCATTCGCACAGTTAATTCTCACGCTCGCGTCCGAGGGCTAATAAAGCTCCGTCGCTTTAAACCGTCTCATTACCAAAAAAAAGCTCTCGCAGCGAAAATAAACGTCACGGTAGCCTAATTTACGTCTAATAATAAAAACATTTCTTCTTTTCGAGCGAACAATAAAATAAACAAACGCCGCAGTGAAAACGACTCTCATCCAAGAAAGCCGGCAATGTAGAATGCGTCATTAATTGACGGCATTTTCGCCGGAATATCGCCCGTCTCCTCTGGCAAGCGGCGGCAGCGCGGCAATTGAAAATCAGCGCTGACCTACATGCGCCGCGCCAAGTGTAATGCTCGCCCCGAAAGAGATACGAAAAAAAGCTCCACGAGCCACTTCCGAAAAAAAGAGGAGTACACGCGCGCGCACACACGTAACGACGCGCTTCTCGGCCCGGATTTAAAGCGGTTCTCGACGCCCGCGGCGCGACGCCGGCCGCAGCTTTATAAAGCTCGCGTATAGTCGCGCGCGTCAATGTCACGGCGGTCCGACTTTGAGGGAAAGTTCCGGCTCCGGGCGATCCAGTTATGCGCGCTTCCGGCGCGCGCGAGCCCCGGCCAGCATCCATATTCAGATCCGGCGCTGAGAGAGTGCCCCGATGCATTTTACATCTGTGCACTCGCTCGGCTTTGCCCTCCCCCCTCGACACGTTCCCGCGCCGGCTATTTATAAGCCTGTGTGCTGTGTACGTGTGACTCGGGATTCTTACGTTTGGACGAAATCCCGCGGCGATCTGTCTTACCGCGAAATCGTAACTGCCGTAACTGTTATGATTGTTTCGAGAAAGTTTTGGATGAGCGTCAGGAGCTTGTTGCGAAACATTTGGAGCGTCGCGCGGAGTTCGTTAGGTCGAGAGAACGACGATTTATTTCTTTTGATGGCACTGCTTAAAATAATATCCGCGATTTTTTTTAACGAAGTGGGGATGATAAAAGAAACGCTCTTTTATCAATTTCATTTTAAAGGAACAATGCAGGGTGCGATGTTCATAAATCAGCAAAAAATTATCTCAGACACCCTTCAAGATTTTCGTCTCGCATTAATTTCCGAAATTAAGCGCTCATCGCGCAGCGATTTAGAATGTCGCCCTCCCGGTCTTTAATACTACTTAATCATGCAAATTTACTTAGACGAGAGTAAATTTTGATCGTAAAATTGCCACCCCCGACGTTACAAATGAAGCTCCTCTGAAGGAATCCCGTCGTCGCGCGGGGGAGGATTTATTTCGACCTCGCGCGCGTCGAATCGCACCCGTGTCTCTGCTGCTACTGCGTCGCGGCTTCCGGTTGCGCGAGCGGAAGCTCTGGTCCGCCGCATTATACCTGACGCCGCGTCACTGAAGCGTCGGATAAACAAACCTCGCGTATACACTCGGTTCTCGGTCTCTATCCATGCGCTGTCCGGTCTATTTTCTCCTCGGCGATTTTTTCCCGGAATTTCGCTCGGGTTCGCCAAAGAAAAAGAATGGACGGCACGATCGGCGTTCAAAATATTTACGAGTTCGGCGACGTACGGATAATGGAGATGAGACGGATGTGGGGTTCGTGTAAAAAAAGCGATAAAATTGAGGCCCGAGTTTGAAAGAAAATCAAACTAGACTACGGGATGTTTGCGTAATAAAAAGATTCGCGATGCTTCGGCGTTGTAAATTCGAAACTGAATGGAATTATAGAGCACGGAATAATATTCACGACGGCTTTGTACTTTTAGAAGTGGATGTACAATGCGCTGAAATAAACTGAGAATAGAAATTAAGAAAAATTATGAGCTCCACTTATTCTCTGGTGTCCGCAGTCGTTATCTGGTTAATTCTGATAAATAAAGGTCATAATTTTTACTTAAAGTTAGTTTATTCTAGTAGCGTTTATTTCTAGACCGCAAATTAAGTATACCTACGAGTTAATTAATTACGTATTCGATCATTGCAACATACACTGCGATTTAAGAATCATCAATTTGCCGAGATCAATTCTAACGCTCGAGGATTGTTTTACCGCTCGCTAACGTCACTAAACTAGCGCAAAAAATGCAACAAAAAAATTTTCTCGAAATTTCGCTCGCTTACTCAGCAACTTATTCAGCCTCGCGCGCAAACGCCGCGGCCGTTTCGGATAAAGCAATTCGAAAACAATCTGCGTTTTTCCGTCGTAACCGCAGTTTTTTGCCGCGAGCCGCATAAGAAAAGAGCTTGCGCGGGACAAACGTGTGTACCCACCTACTTTCGCCTCGCGAGCTCTGCAAAACGTCCGCGACCCGATACACACCGCGCGCTTTTTTTTTCTCCCATCCCCTCCCACCCGCGTCCGCCCCCTTTTTTTCGGAGTCGCGTATATACAGGAGCCCTTATCACAGTCCCGACGCGGCGTCGTCGCGTTAATGCGCAAGATTATAAATTACGGCCCGGCGGTGTATCAGCGCCGCGGCGGCGGATGCGATGCAGCTGACGCGCCGGTAAATATTTGTCGCGCGCACCGACGACGTTAATTGTCGCCCTCGCGCACTCACACCCGTGCACGCGCCAGCACAAAGAGTCCGCGGTACGTGCGTTGACCCAGTGTACGGAGCACGGCGGGGCGATAGCGCGCCGGGCAATTCTCCGCTCGGACCTGGGCGTGTGCAGGCGCTCTTTTTTTTTTTGGCCATTGGAGAGAGAGAGGGAGGCTGAAAGTTCGTCGCAATGTTCGGGAAAAAAGCGCCCCGGTGGGAGTTGGATAAAAACTGGCTCGTTTGTTCTCGCGACGAAAGTTGCTTGTTAGCGCGGGACCGTATACGAGCGCTATGTTGGCTGATATTTTGGCGCTGTGTTCTCGAAACTATTTACCGAATCGGCTTCGCTTTCGAGATAAATCAAGTGTGCTTCTTGCGAGCGGGGAACCGGTTTAGCGGAACCGCGGGATTTTTTGGAGTTCGCACTTGTGTTTATTTTCTTGGAGTGATACCAATTCGTGAATTTCTCGATAAAATCGCCCTATAAATTATGAAAATTTAAGTATTTTTTCATTTTTAATGGACTCAATTTGTTTGCATGCTTAATCATCGCATTTCGTTAAAATTTATGGGTCGAGCGCGCGGGTCTATATAATACGTAAATAAAATTGACAGTATTGCGTGGAATTTAATTAAATTTAATTAAACCACGTAATGTTGTCAATTTTATTTTGGTATAAAGTAAGCCACATAAAATTTATTAAATAATTTATTTTATATTAAAATTAATTGTATTTTATTAATAAAAAAAGTCAATAATACGCGAAATTATTGAAAAATCCAATCCAGTCAGAAGATAGTGAAATTACTATGACAGTTTAAAAAATACAAACAGTCGATTAGTAGATTCTAATGACCATTCCATCGCTGTTCTGTTAAACTAATTATTAATATCGACCTACTTTTAACAATGTGATAAATGGCTGAAACGATAATTAATTAAATTAGCAACAACCATCAATAATCGAGTCATTTATTATATTTCAATGTCCATGCATTTGATTCAACTTCCTACACCTTCATTACCTTAACAATACAAAATTACGCAAAAAGAAAAGAAAAAAAATCTGCAACATAAAAACTGATTCAATCTGACGTTCCCGAAAATTATAAATATACCGTAATCTTCGCGTGCAATCTGACTATGCAGCAGCTCCCGCTGCGTCGTACAAACGTAGTGACGAAATTATCAGCGCGGCACGGACTCCGGCGCTATCCTCTTCCTATGCCTTTACCGGCGCTCATCGCGCGTAATTCCTCGCCCGGCTATCGCGCCCTTATCGCGCGACACGCTTCATCGATTTTATCGGCTGCTCGGGCTTTCATTCGCGAGTGCCTCCTCGAGAGGCGCGAGGAATAACGCGCAAGCACGAAGCCGAGGATCGCCCTCCTCGCTCCAATTTTTTTTTATCCGCTGACTCTCCTTTCACCCCACGGCCGCCTCGGGTGTGTATGCGCGCCTCTATTGAGATAAGTCAAGAAGAGCGCGACTCTCCCTTCCTCGCCGGCTATCTTTTACTTCCGTTTCTTTGATTCGGGAATACTTAAGGACGGGGCCTTGGCTCGTAGCCGCAGGTAATCTGCCGCGGTGTACGCGCGGCGCTACACGCTCGTGTGGAATCTTCCGACGCGCTGACGCGCGCTGATAAGATCCGGTTTAGTCAGTAATCGAGATTCCCATTCGGGGATGAGATTCTTTTTTTATTTACACTCCCCTCGTATTCGCCACGACTAATGATACCTTTTTTTTTGAAACGTTACTTTTCGTTTGGGACGAGACGTCGAGGGGTGAGAAACGAGTGGTGACCGAAATTTTATTTATAGAGGAACGTGCGGTGTCATCGTGTTATTGCTGGTCGCGATCGATGTTTTAGCGCGTGTAAAGATTTATTTAAGCTACATCGTATGGAAATAAAAACGTCAGAGACGATAAGTAACCGGTGAGACGATTGGCACTTATCCAATCGACAGAAACGCTGAAGACACTCCGTAGACAGCTGTACGTTGAATTCGTTATTTCAGGGCCTCAGGACGTCATTAAGTCCTGCGCACGACCGCGCGTGAGTCGGCCCCGCTGTTTAGAGTGACGAAGAACGGTTTGTAGAGCAAACTCTCTAATGCCTTTGACAAACACAAAACTGTACAAACTCTTCATTGAGCCATTAAAATTTTTACACCACCGCGCCTCCCTCTACTAATATTATTTTCCAAACCTCGCTCGCCGACAGTAAAATGAAAAAAAAAATTAATCACCACGCTCTATTTACAGAAAATTAAACGCTTATCGAAGCAGCTCATTAGCCAGCGAGCGATCCCCATAAATCAGCAAATATTGATGCACCACTGCTCGAGCACACTGTGGGCTTGGTCGAACTTTTGAAACGACTGCCGAGCGCGCGTCTAATAACCCGCGTCAATATTTACGGGCCGATGCGGCATACGAGCCTCTCGCCTCCGATCGGGCACGCACAGTCGGCCGCGATTTACTTACGGCAGCTGAGCGGACAGAGGAGCAGCAGGAGTCTCGCGCTCGCCTTCCCTTTCATCGCGGGGGGCAACATATTTCGCGATCGACGATCGATCGAGTCGCCGGGCGCGAACTGACTGCGATGGGTCGCCGCGTAAACGCGTCGACACCTAGAGAGGCGTGAGACGCGGAGGATTGCACGCGCCGCGGCGTGGGTCGGCGATGAATGAAAAATTCCCGCGAGCCGTGGGCGGGCCGTTTGGCTACGAAAAAGCGACAAAGGGAGGAGGCGGCGCGATCGGACGATGCACGCGGCACGTGCGCCCGCCAGCAGTTTCTTAACCCTATCTCGCATCCGGGCGACGCTCTTTTTCACCGGGAACTTTATGGGATGGCTTTGGGGAATTTCGAGAAAATCTGACGGATGCCTTTTGTAATTGAATATATCTAAATGCTGCGAGTGGGATGATGTTAAAGAGAATTTATGAGATTTTTGTTGACGTTAGAGACCAGGGATTAGTTTTGATAATGAGATAATAAAGATGCATTTAGTAGTCCTGCAGTTAGTGTAAGAATTACGAGTAAGAATTAAGAGAGAAATTATTGAAATTGATTTTATTAAATTATTTGTAATAACTTTTTTATAATGCGAAAGAATATTCATTAATTTTACAATTGTTTTTAAACGGAAACAAATTTTTCTTTTAATTTTATAAACTTTTACGGCATAATCGTTTAAATGCAGCCTAACGCTATTTAATGATAATTTAAACAAAAACGGGAGCGGCGAGATTAGAACTATTAAGAATAATTGCAGGTTAAAGTACCTAGTGACCATAAAAGTGAAGTTTAAAAGAATTAGAAGTGCCTAATTATTAAAATTACTGTTTCCTTTAAAACGCTACTTCCTTTGAAAGTTATTTTACATTCGGTCATTCACTCATTTTCTTTCCAATTAACGTTTACTTTTGATTCTGTTAGCCTTGTAAGTCTATAATTTATTTCATCAAATGTTTAGTATGTTACTTAATTTACCTTTTATAGGATTTATCACATAAATTTTCTACTCCACTGTAAATTCAATTCAAATCAAAATTCTTCAAAATTACTCGTAAAACTATTTCTGTCTTCATTAAGCTCAAAAATATATAAAAAACAAACATCCATCGCATAAATAAACAACGGAAGTAAACAAAAGCTTCGCTTGAAAGCCATAAAATAGACGAAAGCTCCGGCGTTTTACTGCGCAACCTAAGCGAAATGCAATTCTCGTCGAGGCAGCCTCGGTTCCGCGATGCAGCGCACGGAGAGGACGGCCCGGCCGCATAAAGCTCGCTTGTCCGAGCATGAGAAATCGCTGATCCCCGACGTCGGCGGCAATCTCGCCGCGCTTAAGGCCGCTGCGCGCGCGTGTAAGACGAGGCGTGCCGCGATAGCCCGGCTCGCCCGGGGCAACTAATAATCCGGCCCGCGGGTGCAACAGCCTCGCGTTCCCGGTAAAACGACTCTCGATAAGGGCTAATCTCGCGCGGGCCCCTCCGAGAAAGCCTCCGCGTAATTTTCGCGAATTTCCGCCGGGGCGCGTCTCGCGGCTTTTGTGCGGAATTCCGCGCGGCGGGATGAACTCACCCCCGTCGAGTCGCGCAAGGGGAGAGTCACTTCGGTGCGGCCGCGAGTGCGCGGCTTGTAAACTCGATTTTATTCGGCGAAGTTCGTTAATTGGATTTATAATTACGCCGAGGAGTTTTCGAGGGAAGCCAACGAGAGCCGCGTCGGGATATTCAATAACGCCTTTGTGCTTTGTTTTAAACGAGCGATCGCGACGTGGCCTAGGGGTAATTAAGACAGGAAATCCATAATCCAATAATGCCGCTCTCAGCTGCCTTTCATCCCGCAATTAGCTCCTTTTGCGACTCTTTCGTTCTTTTTCCTTTTGCTCGCGATCGAACGCAAAACAAGATAACGCTGTTTTCGAAAATATGCGTTTTCAATTTCAAAACAGCGCCGCTTAAATTCCATTTCGATGGCGCGAGTTTAATAATATTTAACTTCCCCGCGAGGATTCCGCGCGATCATCTTCCTAAATCCGTGAACCGCCGCGAAAACACGCGAATCAGCAGCCTGACTTTTATCGTCACTCTCCTTTCGAAAGAGACAAAACGTCCCAGTCGTACTCCATTGACGAGAGGCACGGCTACAATATTTTCTCCCAAGCGTCTACGGTTCGCCTTCCCGTTCTTTTTTTTTTTTATCGTTGCGTAAAATTGCAGCGTCGATTCGCGCTGCGACAGCGGGACACCCAATCCCGCGGGTCGGCCGAGCGTATACGAGCGCGCTGTTATCGCAGCCGCCTTATCGGCGCCGCTCGGCGTTGGGTTTCTCAACATTTGACGTGTTTTTTTGCCCCACTCAGCGGTACGCGCGGACCCGATTAAATTGGTGCGCGCGCGCATCCGAGGCGCAATTTTAGCGCGAGCACTCACGGCCCGAAGGTATATATACGAGAGCTTTGTGACGTACAGGAGTGCACGTGCGTGGTGCACGAGTCAAAGGCCCATCCTTTGGTTCGAAACTTTCCCCACGTGCAGGCCTTTGATCGGCCGATCATCGAGGCTGTTTGGAATTTGGCGAATTTTGTCATTTTAACGTAGGGAGGCTGTAATTAGTTTGTACGTTTAGATTATATCCGCCCTATTTTTAAACTTCCGTTATTACTATTTTGCATACGCACATTTTATAAAAATACTTACAGCGCATCGTAGTCATGATTCACTTCGATTTTATAAAATAAAAACTTGGAAATATTTAATCTTTTTCACGCGCTACACTTTATTCAGTCACACACTTATGAGTCTAGCATTTATCTTATCCTGCAATGTGATTTTTTCTCACCGCGCGCTCAAAAAGAATTTCTCACTTTCATCTCGGATTCCTGAAATTCCTCAAATTATGCGCACCGCGCGCGAGCAGCTGAACAATTTGTGGAAAATTCCCTCGGCGAATCAGCGTTACATTTTATTAAAATTACTCGCGTGCGCGCACAAATTTTCCCGCGAGGTGTGAAAATTCGCGCGACCCTGCGCAGATTCCGCGGATGATGGCTTCAGCAAACGTCGACTATTCGCGCGGCTATTTTTAAATACCGCTGATAAAAGCAAAGCGCAAGTGATTCACTCGAGTAGGATACTATACCATCCGCTGAATTTTTCGATCAGCTTATCGATATTGAAGTACCTATAGCCGTAAGCGTCGAGAGAGAGAACATGAGTCGGTGCGGAGTTGAGATTTTTTGAACGATGCTTTTCGCGATAAAGTCGCTAAAAAAGAAAAAAACTATTGTAATGCAACGCAGTTGTCTGGCGCGGGAGTTTCGCAATGAGACCCGCGCACCTGATGCGTTTGCAAACTGAAGCAAATATTTGCCAAGGGAAATTCTTCGACGATATGACGGTATCTCGGCTTGCGAGTGTACATAATTCGCAAGAAACTCGAGTAAGTAACTCGTTATATGGATTGAAAAATTGCATAATTGTACGTTTCATTATATCTTGGAAGCAATTACAAGGAGATCTATCGATGCAGAAAAAACATCGATAATAACAGACATTACGCGTTTACAGGATTACACGGGATGTAAATGAAAGTAACACGCGTAAGGAATTTACATTAATTCATTTGAAAAAAAAAACGTTCGAGAATTTCAATATCAACATCCTACATTTTTTTATCCGCTGCCGCGCGTACATTTGCATACGCCGACATTAAAACGAATGCACCGTTGAAAGTTAAAATGCGCGCCTGTGCTCCAACAGAGGAAACATCTGATAAGAGTCTTAAAAGAAGAGAATAAAAAAAAAGCGTCGCGCGCGGCTTCATAAGATCCATTCGTCGTTAAAAGGCACGATCATCGGCTCCCGAAAAATCTCCCCGCGCGCGCCTCTCGCTCGGCTGCATTCTTTCCTCGCGCCGATAAACCGAAGCGCAGCGAGCAGCCTCACCGCTCCATTTTCATGCTAAGCGACTGAAAAAAAAGCGTCTCCATTTCGGCGTCCTAATAGAAAATACGCCGGAGCGCGTTAATGGACGCCGAGTGGGTATAGATGGTATAGACGCTGCGCGCGAGGTCGGTTACGACGGCGATGACTCGGAATGGGAAGTCGAACGGCCTTGGCTGTGTACGCGCGCGCGGCCTTACGGTACTGTATACCTCCCGCCTTTCTCTCTCTCTCTCTCGCTTCCTTTCTTCGCGGCACCTCGCCGAGAGTTTCACTCTTGGCGCGCTTTCTTTCTTCACCTCGGCGCGCGGCGGGACACCTCCCCCTCGGCTTTTCTCTCCCTTTTGTTTCCGGATCTGTGTCGCGTGTTCTTTTCGGGGACGGGACCGAGTCGCCGACAAAATTCCGGCTCCCTTCGATTTATACAAGCGGCGAGTTTACAATCGCAGTCCGCAGTTGCTTTCGCACTGGGTGCTAAGCTCGCGAGGCTGCGCAAGCTTTTTAAATGGAAATAATGTTTTTATTTTGTTTGTCGCGAGCGGCTATTTTTAGATAGCCACCTTCGCCAGGCATTCCTTGTTTGTGGTAATACGGCCGCTCGGATAAGGAAAGAATGATGAATTACCGCGAAGATTGTGTATTCAGCACTATGCCTTCTGCGGAGGTGTAAAAAAGTCGGGTTTCTAAATGAAACTGTAATAGCGTTTGCAAACCTTTTCAAATGAAAATGAGTTCGCTAGGAGCGAGACGAATTTATTTTCATTTGTCAGCAAATTTTTCGAGCTACCTTATAATTGTTTGGCGTTTTGAATTTCTAATCAGCGAACATCTTATGTAAAAAAATATTTACTAAAGCTAATAGTATAATTAACATGATAGTACTAGATTTAACATATTTTAAACAGTTTTTTACGTAAATACTGTCTGTTAAAAAGTGTCTAGTTTTCTCCCATCAATCAAAATTTGACAGAAAAAATTGAGTCACTTATAGGTCGATCTGATCATTTTTTACTCGAATCAAATGGTTTTTCATACTCTTTCCCATGATATGTGAAAATGAAGAACTTCACCAATGGGAAAGAACTGGACGCTTTCTAGGAGGGTTGAATTTTTTAAGATCTTACATTAAAGGAATTAGAAAGATTAATTTCTTAAAGTCCGATGTGCGATGAGAAATTGCGGGATGAAGTTGCTAACGCATTGTAATCAAGTAGATGATACCACAAAGTTAAGAAGCCGGTACAAGGCCCATAACTCAAAGTATAAGTTACTTAACTTTACACATTAATTTTAAAGCGTAATAAAGTGATTGACGATACTGCAAGTAAATACAATCTATCTTGAGTGCACTTGGCCATTAAAATAGTAAAAGCCGCAAGTTCGTCAGTAAATCGACATTTACCGCTTCCGTTCCGTCGAACTAAATTTTTAATAAAATGCAAATTTTTCCCAAGAACAACAAATCCTCCGCTCCGCAAGCGCACATTACCTTCAGCCTATTGCATAAATGAAGACTTGTCTAAAATGTTCTCCAGAACCGCAGGGGAATGTGGGTAAACATCACTTGTGGAGCAAGCCACGAAACCCACTTACAACCCGGAGGAGCCGAGCCGGTCCGCTCGAAAAAACGAGTCCCGAAAATTTGTATGCACCAGCGCCAAATAAAGAGCAAGCGAGTGAGTTTCACGCGCACGTAACCGACGTAGCCTCGTTTCGCCCACGAGACTTCGCTCCATCTCCGCCGGTCCCAGTCGGGGCCTCGGCCCGGTCCGGCGCTTTCGAAAATTTTCGGCTGCAGGATGTACACGCATACACACGACACAACAATGGACCCGATGGGCCCCTCCCAAGACCCGAACGCATTGTCCGAGCGCAGGCGGACTCGGAGCGTCGGGCACGCGACAGATGCGTCCGCGGCTTATCTGCCCGGCGATTAGCCACGCGGCTAATTAGCTCGTGAGTCAGGATTTTACGAAATCGCGACGGAAGTGACGAAAAGACGGAGGGACTCGCCGCGCCGCTATCGCTTTAGTGGCTACCGCTGCTGGTGCAGTCCGCGATGGCCGCGCTAATGAAGCGGACACGGGTTTTTCGTTCCTTTTGGGAAATTTCAGGTAGCCGATTGCCTATCGCCGCCGATGAGATATGGGATTATGATAATATCTTCGATATTTTTTAAAATTTTTTAATTCCTGCCCTGCAATCGCTCAAACTGGATTTAGATACAGCACGATTAATATGTTAATTTGTCAAATTGACGAGTTAATGGATAGAGCGATAACTACTAAATTTATTTGTTATTATCAATCAGAATTTCATATTCAGTGTATTATGTAAAGGTACATAATTATCGTTGATTTATTTGGGAGAGTGATGTTTTCATTTTCCTTTTCATCGCTCAAAATTTGTACGCGAACTCACTTTTAATGGCAACGATTTACTGCAATTAAAGTTACAAAATTTTCAGTCACCTCCTGAATCGATTGATTAATTAAAAAAATATTAAGGACACCGCGAACAAATTGAGCAAACTCATTCGTCGTTCTTTTTGTACTCGAGAAAAATGAAATTTCAATAAAAACTCGCTTATTAACGCAATGAAACAGTTTGCGCAACAATCGCCGCGAAGCCGGGTCTCGTACATTTCGCAAGCTTCAGAAAATTAAAGAACATAGCTAACAATAATCGCGGAGTATTCAGCGCGGCGACGCGCCATTTTCCACCTTCAACGTCCCATTGAAATCCGCGCGGCGAAACTGCCGCGGCTCCTCTCGAACGAGCGGGCACGTCGCCACCGGAGCGCGCGCCCGACATTCAAGCTCGCTCCTTTAAATCCCCGAGACGGAGAACAGCCGGCATTATCCCCGCGTCGCTTTTCGGCGAGACGAGCCGCGCTAATCCGGCCGAATTCGTCGGCGAATATATACGCCGCGAGAAAAAAAAGTGTCGCGCGCGCGCAGGACGGGGAGTCTTTTTTTTCCGTCGTCGGACTCCGGAGTATACCGCGCGCCTCTCTCTACCCGGCAATTTAGGATCGTTTATTTTGATTGGCTTTATATACGGGCGAGCGTTGCGTCACCGCGCCGAGGCGAGTCTGAGTCTCGGTTTCCGCGGAGTAAAGAAGGGGACGAGCGTCGCGCGCGCATTGTCGCGGCGGACAAAAGGGAGATTTTTGCGCCGATGTCGGGCACGCCTACGCGCGCCGATCGCAAATCGCGCTCGCGACTTTTCACCGCGGCGCTGTACTTTTGCCGAGGGGCCTCGTGTCTTACACGAGCCCTGCTCTCTCTCCATTCGACGTAGGGTACAAATCGCGAGATTTTTTTTATTGCTCCGTCGCTGTTGTAGCCTCGTACGATTAAATAAATCGGACTCCATTTTTAGATTTGGTAATGAATTTAATCATTGTTTTTTATGGAGTTTTCTTTGAATTTTTTTTAGACCATAATCATGATGGAATTTAGTTTCATTGATATTTTATAGTACGCTTTATGCTCTATATATTATTTTTATACTTTATTTTCCCCGCTGTTCCCTTATCTTTTCTTTTCGTGAAAAGCTGATAGCACCGGAATCGATATTTCCAATATCCTATATCTGAGATTTGTTACTGATGTGATTTTTTTAAGCTCTTTATAGATAGATTAAATAGTACGCTGCTCGCTACTTTAATATAATTTATATATTTATATTTATTACTTTAGGCTCTTCTCTCCCAGCAAGTATTTCATCTCATCAATAAACAGCTAAAAAATCTTTCTCACAGTCATACTTTGAAATAAATGTCCAACTCCGACCAATTTAAATAACATCGGATCGAGTGAAGAAAAAAAATTCAACCGAAATGACCGTCCACGAGCGAATTCCACTAGTATATCGTATAAACGGCAATTCAGCCGTTTTACACGAGTGGCCGGCCGGTGTACACAAAGGGGAGTCAATTTCTCAAAAGAATTCAACCCATTTATTTCTTCGAACGCCGACTGCGCGGACCTACCCCCGCGCGCGAGAACAAAAGGAGGACTCGTCGCGCGCTCTCGGATCATCGTTTTCGCCGCCGTGACTTCCTTCGCGTAACCCCTTCCGCGCGCGTTATAAATCACGCGCGCGGGCGACGCTTATCGCGGCATCCGGCCGCGCGCTTTTTCCGCCCCGCTTGTACGCCGGCTAATGGCTTTTCCCGGCTTTCCCGAAGATCTCCTCGTAGGTCGATCGCCGGGGCCGGCAATTTTTCGCTTGTTTGCACGGCGGCCTCCTTTGTTGTTATCGAATTTTCTCGAGAGACTATGACGCTGCGGTATTTCCACCGTGATATCTTCCTTCGGGAAAGGCTAAGCGCGGCCTCCACTGACTCACCGGATTTATCTTTCCAGAGTACAAAAGATTCCCCCGCGGCGGCTACTTCTCGTGGGGCTTCGCGTTAAATTTCAATGTCTCGGTTGTTGCCACGAATAGCTGCGGTGTAAGAGATGGGTTTATTTTCAAAAAGCGTGGAAGCGAGCTTTGGGCGAGCCGTTGTTAACGCTGGGATGGTTTATTTTATTTTAGAGCTTCTTTTTATTAAGTGCCCGCTTGAGTTGCATTTTTCCAATTGCAGTGTTGTTATTTCTAAATGTATAATTCAGTGATAAGTGGGTGAATAATTCGAATAAGTGTATGACTGTATTGTAGAGTAAATTAAAAATTTAATTTTTCTATTTAAAACGTGAATATTTTACAATGTACATTACAAATATATTCGATTTATTTTTAGAGAGTGTTAATATTTTTGTTGGTAAGTTGTGTGTATGTAATGCAGGCAATGTACGCCATTGATTTATAAAAAATTTATTCCGTCTGATAATCACGCGCACTTGATATTTACTTTGACTCATTTCTCTAGTTTTACGGTTCAGAATGATAAATAACAGCGGTCAAATAAAAAATGAGTATGCGTTTTTTGCGCG
Source organism: Eurytoma adleriae (assembly GCA_900480045.1). NCBI lineage: Eukaryota > Metazoa > Arthropoda > Insecta > Hymenoptera > Eurytomidae > Eurytoma > Eurytoma adleriae. The sequence goes on from UXGC01000493.1 coordinate 74,194, forward strand.
AAATTTTATATACCAACTTACATATCAAAACCAGAGTGAACATTTTTTCTTGAATTTCTTACTTACATTATTAATGTAACACCTTCTGCACTTTATTAATAACGACATTAAAATAAACAGGCGCAGATATTTTCTCGGCTCAATAATGTTATCAAATCAAAACAAACGAAAAAGGTCTATAGGCGAAAAACATCGCGACAAGAAGTCGAGAGAAAGAGAGGCCGAGAGAAAAAATGAACACCGTCGCCGGGCTGCACTTTCGATAAAAATAATGACACACGTACTGGCCGAGCGAAATTTGCGGCTAACCTATCGGGCGGCACCGAGGCATCAGCTGCTCCGATACGCGACGTATACACGACCGAGCGACTCGCCGCTGTCACGCTTACAAGTCCGCGATAATTCCCGTCTCGCTGGCTCATTTTTCTTACTCGCCCGTCTTTTTCCTCTCGTTCGCCTCGCCTCCTCCGGCATAGCTCGGATGCCGCCCCGTGGTATACGTATCGCCGCGGCGAAGTTGGGCAAATCGCGCGCGGCGACCTTGAGCCGCCGGCTCGATTTTTGCAAGGCGGTTTTCTCCGCGGCTCGACTCGCTTCTTCTCTCCCGCTGTTTTTTTTTTCTCCAATAGAAGCGTGATGTAACCCGCGCTGCTCTTTTTTCTCCCGTCGCGAGACGAGGCTTTTGATGAGTCGCAACGAGCGAATTGAAATACAATGTGGCCGTAGCGATTATTTCTGGTTTAGCCCGTTTTCTGGAACGTGACTTATGCGTTTTTAATAACACGATCAATGGCCTGAATTATCGCGCCTAAGGCCTCTTGCGAAATCGTGTAAAGTTTAATTAAATTTTGTTTACGCTTAATCGACGCGTGCGCGCGGTGACTCCCGGTTTGGTAATAAACTATAATTGCGCTTAGCGATACTTTATTCGTTAATTACTCGTGAATGATTAAATAATTAATTAAAATCATACACGAGGGTAATTTAAAAATAGTTTATAAATTATTCATGCGGGATAATTATTCTTCTATCCGACTTCCTTATAAGTCTTATAAAGCATTTCAAAATAAAAAATATATAAGTTTTGCTCATAAATTTAACAAGTTTATAAATTTTAATTAAAAAATGTTTTTCGAACTAATGTAGCAATTTTACACGTTGACAGATGATAATTTATCAGATGGATTCTACAATCTTCTGACTTTCCCAGTAAACACGCTAATTTTTTTATCAATCAAAAAATAGTGTACAGTTATCGCAAATGTTTGTATTCCTTCTAAGGTGGGTATTACTTGCTATCTACTAGAAACAAAAAAGCAATGTAATCGAGGAGTATGAGTATATTTCTCCTTGAAACCTTTAATTACGCCGCGTTCGTGCGCTAAATACGTTTTCCGTGTTTCAATACACCGCTGTTTGCCAAATGATAAACCATAGTGTTATCAGCACAATGCTATTATTCGAGTAGTCGAAAGAGTATTTTTGCTTCGCTTTTTCGTCACTAGCGCTCTTTGTAGGCTTCTGGCGATTCTATCTCCTTTTTCGGGCTCTACGCAAATATTATCTTTCACTTACAAAAGTTACTACTAGGCGTGTTAATGTATCCGCAAGGTGATAGATTCTACAACTTACAAAACAAACAGTAAGACGAATTATAGATAAAAAGAATTGCCGAACATCGTGCAATTAATTTTTTATCATTATTCTAGATTATTCAGTTGTAATTGGTTTACAAACGAACTGTGATAAGTTAATTGTTGCACTGCTCCAATATACCGAACAATAATAAATCAAAAACGAACATTTTACGATGTTTAAATAGTGCGAATTTAATCGACATGACTCGTACGCTAATCGTACGGAGCAAAATCAGTCGTTAAACCGATCGTCCAGACCAAACTTCCGTCGCACCCAACTGGATTGCTGTGCACGCTTCTGACCGTAAAACCGGAGAACGATATTTGGCCGGTGTACCTTAAATTTTAACGATTTTCGTAAAGCCGAGACGATTTCGTAAGCAGTCGATTTATGAATCCCAAAACACTACGCATTCGCTGAAGCACGTTGAGCGCGATCGTCATCAGCCGCGTGCCAAGAATCTATATGTAATCAGCGTGGATTAAATATCCCCGTGAAACTAAATTTATCTTATCTGTATTACCAAATCGCGATTCATCGGTATTTCCGTCGATCTCTTTTCTATTGAATTATATGAATAATCACTCACGCGCGTTACAATTTTATTTATAATTCGTTAATTCCACCCTATTAATATTTCACTGGAAATCATCCGCTAAAAAACGAAAAAAATATACACCAAAATGCCGATGCTCCGCATGTGATTTTCCACCTTGTCAAATAAAAATTCCATGCTAAAAGCGATAGTGGCACTCGCGAGAAACAGCCGAATAACTTTTGAGCCGATTTAATCGACGATTTATCGCCGCGAAAAAAGCAGCACGAATCGGGCATACGAGGCGCGCGGACGTAAATAGCCGGGCCGCGCGGGGGCGTATAAACAAAATTCGCGAGGCGTCACCGCTGCCTCGTAAACATAAAGACGCCGGGCCGACTTTCTTCTTTCCTCGTGTGCAGCGCCGGGGCCGCAGCAGCAGCAGCAGCGCCCGAAAATGAGCAAAAGAACGGGGCGCTGCAGCCGTGGTATTTTCTTTCACGCGCGCCGCTCGCTCCGCGCGTCGAAAATGGAGCAAAAGGAGCCGGGCGAAAAAAGGCGCACGCGCGCGCGCACACTGCCGCGAGATCCTCGAATGCTCCGACTTCGTGTTTCTCTTTTCTTTCGCACCGAGGACCCCCCGATGTTTGCGCGTTAACGTTTGTACAAAAAAAAAATGCCAGCGCTCGCGAATTTCGGAGCACGAGCTCACGGGCGCGCGAGCGTGCGTACGTAAGATTGTCGCGTGATCGATTCGGGGGGCGAGGTAATCGAGATGCCTCGGGCGCGCTCGAGCGATGGCCGAAAGTGCATCCGAATCTCGGCGCGGAGCCACCGGCAGCCGCGCGTCTAGCGACGGCCGCAGCCTCCGGCTGAGATTCGAGAGGAGCGTGTGTTTACGAGCGTCGGGGGATGCGCGCGAGCGGGGGCCACTAAAAATACCAAATACCAGCAAAATGGAGCTGCAGCCGCCGCCTCGCTCGACGCCTCCGGTACCCGTCGTCGTCGTCGTCGTCGTCGTGCACGCGGCCGTCGCCTTCTCTCTCGCTCCTTTTCTCGCTCGCTCTCCTCGCCTCCTCTTCCGACTCTCCGCCTCGGCAACCGTCCTCGTCGCAGCGCAGACTCGGCTCGCGCACATGCACGCGCGCGGCTTTTACTTCGCGCGGGCGCGCGCGCCGGACGCCGCTCGGCCGTTGCTGCTCATTTTTCGGCGCGTACGGTGGAAATTGGCCGCGGGGTGATCTGGCGCGACGGCGGCCTCCTCATTCAAAAACTCGCGGACCGCGGCCTGGCACGACCGCCGCATCGACGGCTTAACGCGATACTAAAACCGTCGCGTGCGCCTCTCCGGCTCTCTTTCTCTTCGCTCGTTCGCGCGCCGCGCGCGGCCACCACTACCACACCGCACCGCCGGCGGACGGTGTGCACGTACATAAGCGCGCGGGGGACGAGCGGCGGCAGGCAGCCGGAGGCAGATGCTCGCCAGAGCCGCACACACGGAGGCGGGAGAGAACACGCGCTGTATAAGCGGGGGAAGAGAGAGAGAAAGGGAGAGAGAGAGAGACGGTGGGGACATGCCGGGAGAGAGGAGCAGCTGCGTGCAGCAAGCGGGGCCGAATGGAGCCGAGGGAGACCGAGAGCGCACGATTGGGCCTTATATTGCTGCGGCTACTCCGAGTCGAGAGTACCGGGCAGGATGTTCCGAGAGAAAGAGAGAGCCGAGGGATAAATAAATGATAAAGATGAGGAGGATGCCGAGGGACGAGACGCAGAAATCGAGAGGCGACGCTGCTGAGTGCCGCCGATGGACCTTTCGGACTTTACGACTGCCTTAGCGCGCATAAACAGCCTTTTTAAGTTTACAATTGCTATTTAATTTAACGGCGTTTTACGCGTTTATTATAAAATAAATATTCCAAGTTTCTTTAAATTTCATTATTTTAAGCTTAAGATGTAATTATTAAGAATGTATGCAATTGTAGGCAACGGCTGTATAAAGAATCATTAAAAATGTGTGTGAAATAAATATAAAAATACTTTTTATCAACATTCATTCATTAATCTTTATTATCATATATAGAAAAATAAAAATAATGAAAAAGCGCACTTGATAACAATCGTTAAAATACCTCGATCAATTCATTTAAAAACCATTTGATGCCATTAAATTTAATTTCACTGGTATAAGTTCACACAACATTTCAAATAAACTATTTACTTTATAAAGCTACTTAAGTTTATTTTATTTTTCAAATATACAGTTTTATAACTTAAACAGTACCTTCAATTTATTAAATCTTCGAACCGAAAATAAATGAAAAATAAACTTTAAGACGAGGCTCTATTAAAAATTGAACGAATCGTAAGCAGAAAATTATATTTTAATTAATTTAAAAGAAAAAGTCCGAATTAAAATTCAAATTAAACTAAATTTACTTAAGAGCAAAGTAAACGAGCGCCGAGATTGAAGAGCGATGCAGCGGGCACGAGATAGCCGCCGGTAGGAAAACGCCTGCGATGCGCTTGTGCATATAGGTAGGCATGTGCACATGCGGGAGATAATTAGCCCAGTGGCTGCTGACTCCGGAAGTGGACAATGGCGCGGAAAGCGGCGCGCGACTTTTCCCCCCGTGCTCTTTGTGGAGTCCCGGGTGCAGCGGCGTCGCGCGCCGTGAGCAGCCTCCCTTTGACAGCCGGCACGCGCGAGTTTCCCCGAGTCCAGCGTATTTGCGGACGAGCCGCATAAAGCGGGTCGTTTTCAAACGGAGAAATAAAGGGAGGAAGCGAGAGAGGATGGTCAATGGTCATTGTCTCGGCGCGCAACGGCTGGCGCGCGCGCGCAGATCGATTCATCGATTATTCGCGATCCCGCATGAAAAGCTCCCTTTTGTCGCGCGAATATAGTTTAATTAGTCTCTTTGTCCACTCGTTATCGCGCATCATTAGCGTTGTTTTTGCCGGGCTCCGCGGGACTAGTATTTCAATGGGGCGTGGGTGCGCTTCAAAAACAATTACGCTGGTCAACTCGTCTGTTGCTTTTTCGTTTTAATAAAGTTAAGCTTATACGAGTATGTACAATGTGGGCTTTAATGCAGTTTAAAGAGTTAATGAGCTAACAAGTTATAATCGACGTATCTGGTCATTAGCGCCAGCCCCATTCTGGGAAATTAGAGTGCGTGAAGTTTTTGTAGGTGATTGGCTGGAGCGAGGGTGGCAAGTTCGGGACGTTTTGCAGCTCCGGCGGAAGTGTCCACAAGTTCTGTTCTACTTCTGCAGCTTCTACTGGATCAATTGTGTCTTCAAAAAATTCTTTCACTATTCTCTCGGGATCCGGGTCGTAAGCTTTTCGTTTTGTTTCCTCTCTTGCTGCAACTATGAATTTAGAAAAATAAAGATTGAAAATTAAAATTCATGCAATAAAATGATTTATTAAGCAAATAAAATCGATATTACTGATTTGCTGCAGTTGCTGAATCATCTGTGGAGTGTAATGTGAATATCTGCATGAGATTCCAAAATGACACTCTCCATATTGCATAAATCTAAGACATGCATTTTTAGTCGATTCTTCTTTTAAAATTTCTTCAGGATCTGCAATTAATTTGGAAAATTGTTAATGATTTCTTGTTTATTTTATTGAATGTATATAAGAAGAAATTTGCATCTTACAGGTTTTTTTAGCAAAGAGCTTATAGCAGCAAATCGTACATATATGTCTAAAAGTACAAGAAAGATTGTGCTGTTTGACAATTTCAAATATTACCTTTAAACCTTCTGTAGTGCTCTTCTCTGTTTTGTATGTGCTGTATACTAATAAGATGTTTTTGCCTTGCTCCTTGAGCATCTTTGAAAGATCGATCGCAATATTCGCAATAATAACGTTTTCCTCCCATTTTGTTTACAAACTTTTCTAACCTTAATTAGAAAAAGTGTACTTACTGCATTTACAACTATACCTTTACAATTACGTCTTAAGCTAAAAACATTTTACTCCAAAAAACTTTTTACGTAAAACGGATTTTCGTAAAATTTAAAGCACAAAATTTGCTTCTCTATATAATCAACTAAAAGAGTAAACAGAGGAGTAAGCTAACTTCTGCAATTTTTCACACATGTTTGTTGTGTACACGCCGCTACACGGATAAGGTTAGGTTAGCGCAAAGAATCGATTCCAGTCGCGCCATCTATAGAATGAAAATCCGATTACTCGCAGAGGCGCAGGCGCTAAAATTTAAAAATTAAAAAGTTAAACATCGTTAAAATAAAGAGAATAAATTTACGATTTTTAATTATTGAGTGAATTTATTAACAAAAATAACAATGGGAACGGCAATAATGAACTGAATAAATGCATAGAATTTTAAAGTTTGTTTGGAAGGTGATTAGTTTATTTTAAACAAACAGACAATTACATTGTATATTCCATTGTTTCGCTTAGTAGTGTAATTACAGTTGCTTGTTACATTTTAAATTTTTTTTTGTCATCATCTCATTCTAAAATGCATTTCAGCTCTTAATTTTAGCACCGCGTGCGTCACTAGTTCCTAAATAGAAATCGTGAATTTGCTCTATAGAAATGTAAAGGAAACGAAGTCTGCCGCCTCGAGATAAATAATTTCTTGCTGATTTTCGCTGGTCATCGATCGCTAGTTTACGCTATACGTAAAACGCACACACATTACATCGAGATCGTAAGCGAGCGGAGGACGCATCGGATCGGCAAATTAAAATTTCGCCCCGCGTTATCAGGGCCGAAAGTTAATTAAAAAGGGAAAGCTCTGAAAAGTGGGTAAACTTTTGAAACGGCCGAAAACCAATTTTACATTCGCGATACCATTGTGCGCGCGAATAGACGCGTCGGGACAGAAAGGAAGGGGTTGCTCGGGGGAGGGGGAGGGAGGAAGGTTGGCTGGGTTGGGAGGGAGAGCGAGGGGCCGAGCAAAATCGATATCAATCTTGTTGTCTGGATGTGTCCCTCGCGAAAAGTCCCCTCCACCCCCTTTTCCGCGCGTAAACTCGAACGGCGGCGAAGGAGGGGAGGCCGACGAGGAGGTAAAAGGAGCGAGGGGGAGGGGGGCGGTGGGTGCGCGAGGTTAAGTATATTTACTCGACGTGACATTTTTCGCGATAACGGCATTATTTGCGACAACTCTCTCGTTAGCCCTCCGCGAGAAGCAAGGTGTGTATCCCACCTTCGGATCTATAAATATTCCGAGTAAAGGGCTTTAAAGGTGGAGCTTGCCTCGGAGGCACCGAATATACATCTTGGAGCGGAAACTCTTTTTTCTCGAGACCTGGGATCGCTGGTGTAAGCGAAGAAAACCGTAAGCCCTCGGCGAACGTCCACTCTTCGGGGGTTCGGCTTTAACGAAGGATTCAAAATTAAAATGAAACTGCTCGAATTTTAAATAAATTGCACGCTCGCCTACCTTCACGCGCAAAATATAGCCGGGGATGGAGGATGTATATGTATATGTATATTGACTGTAAAGAGAATTATATAGTGCAATGAAAATAAATGCTGAGTACAGAGGAGTTTTTTTCGTTTAATAAATAAGAAACGCGAAATTGCGGCGAAGCTGTTTGTACACACAGAAATGTCATTTATTATTATTACTTCCTTTATCCTTAAGCAGTTTTTAGGCCCGCTAAAAACAAGTTCACGATGATTTAACAAACAGGCTGATCTGGGCATAAAGTTACTCTGTAGTCGCAGAATTTCAACTTGGAAATCGGCCTTCGGATGTAATCTGCATTCGAATTTGGTCAACTTCCTGAGCAAAGTTAAATTGCTTAGCATTCTTACTTCAAAATTCGCATACGTTCGTTACGCTGCTTGTCAATTTTACGAGATTCCCGTCGATTTCTGCGATCAACACGTACATTTTGGTCCAAACATTCTTGTACACAAATCATGCGTTAAATCGCTTATGGCTTGACTCTCTAAATAAACGATTGAATTTATTTACGCAGTTGAGCTTAATATACGCAAGAAGAATAATGTTAACAATGGTATGGCGCATTAATAAGAAAAAGAAGACAAACAGAATTAGTTTAAACTTTTTGAATAATAGGTATATTATAATCTCTTAACATTAAAATACAACACATTCTACGACTAAAAATTACCGAATAAATAATAGTATCAAACTCGACTAGACTTGGAGCTATGACAACAATGAAAGCGAGTCTACCGCGTAAAATCGATGTACCTTAAGATTTTTCTTTACATCATATTTGCGTGCGGTATATACAGGTACTCGGGTTCAATTGTTACTTTAATATCTGCTTTTAATATCATAGAAAATAAATTGACGCGACAGGATGTTGTACGTAATTTTAATTTTATTATTTGAAACAATGAGTCTGTTAATACCATATTTTTAATTTAATTTTTTATTTCCAAGTATAATTGCTGAATATTATATTTTGTTTTTACGAGGCTACGCCCCTTTTTTAATAATTCGTTAATTAGGCATCTTAATGATGATTTTGGTCGTTCAATTGGCCTACTCGCGCGACTCGGATTAAATTAGCCGATAAAACTCTTCCTCTCGCGTTCTCCCTTTTTTTCTCTTTAAAATCCACGGAATCATTTCATCGCGATTGTAGCTGTGTCGAATCTTAATTGAGCTTCTTAACGTTCTTTCTTTCCTCCCCTTTTTTTATTCTTCATTCTGTAGGACTGAGATAAAAAGTAAACGTAAGTTTTATATGTTCATTTTTATTATTTTTTTTAATCTTTTGAATAGTTGTTCTAGAAATTTAAAAAAGATTACAGGACTTTCGGTTGATTATCATGTGTTTCTAACGTCCGTGCTTGGCCGGCATTTTAGAGTGTTTCAAGAGCTTAATTCTGCGCTAAAAGAAGTTTCACGTTAAAGCAAAGTCGATGTATATCACGATTGTGTACTTTAATAGTTGATGTAAATTTGGTAACGTTGTACAATATTCAAATTAATCATTAGCGAAAGAAGATATTTTTTTATATTATATAATGTTTATCATGATGCAATCAGAATTGCGTAACAGCTACAATATTTTAAGTTACTTCTTATTTTCTTTTTACCTGACTACTAGTCGATTAAATTTACGGTTGCACGATAAAACTTAGATATTTACTTATTTTCTCGTCTTTGATTTATTTATTTTATTTTATTTTTTTTTTAGTATTTTGTAAACTCTTTTTCTTCCTCATAGAGGAATTAATGTAATCGCTAAGTAAATTCGCGGGAGAAACTATCGAAACACTTAATAGATTTTTATAGAAAAAACAATTCTACAACTTCGATAAACAAAACAACGCCTTTAAATTTGATCGGTTACTTCCGAATGAGCTATATTCGGTGTAATCTTAAAATCAATTCCTCGGTTGTAATAAATGTTTTTTTTATTCATACGTCCGTCGAAAATGAAAATGTTAATTCTGCACTCTTTTTCTTCGCCTCTTACGCCGGTGTCGTTGAAAAATTCATGCAATCGAATTACATTTATAGGAACGCGTCGAATCATCTGAAGTGTATATACGAGAGCCACGTGTCGCACGTGTGAAATTCTTTTCCGATTAAAACGCGAGGTAAATATATATGATGGATGAATCCGCGACGCGCGATGACTAGCTTCATTCAATTTTGCCGATGGTGTGCACGCGTTGAATTTTCACCTTAGGTACTTCTCTCTCGAAAACCCCCTCCCTCCGACGCTAGGCCCGAGGAAGCGATCTTCCTGCTGGGCGTCTCCCGTTTTATCGAAGGCATGTATTATGTATGCTTTGTATCATATGTAAAAGAAGGAGAGAAAAGTGTAGAGAGGAGAAAAGAATTTGTTCCCTTTTTTTTTGCGTAAATCGAAGCGTAGCTTTCATGCGTCACTTCTCTATATATATTATTTATATCATTATAGTACGATAGTATATAATTCAAATCTCAAAAATACGCAGGTACACGCATATTTTTTTTATACTTTTTTTCCTAAAATTTTATTAGACAGGAAAACGAGAGGTCCTTTTTTATTAAACTAAAAAAGTGTGAACGTATTAATAGGAAAAACAGTTGTTTTATATACTTTTCGTAATTTTTTTTTTGCAGCTCAGAATTTTCGTACCTATAGGTTTGTAATCATTTTATTTTATTTTATCTTTTTGCATTTTTGTAGTGTCTCGTGATTGACGCAACGCATTTGAACGCAAAAGTATAATATACCACCAAAAACGGAAAATTTTTATTTACTTCATGCACATGCAATTGTCCCGCGTGATTCGATACTTAGCAGTCGGTCGAACTTCCCCAAAGGTACGTAGCGTACTCGAATGTTTTTTTTCCGAAATGCAAAACGATAAACGCATTATCCTAAGGTAAATAAATCATGATTAATCGTAACAGTAATTAAAAACGGTGTACTCACTAAACTCATAAATAATTGCATTTGAAAACAGTCGAAGGTACTCGATAAGAACAGAGATTAAATTACATGACTATAAAGCGCAAAAAACCTATCAGAAATAGAAACACAGCTTTCCCTACACTGTCCAGTGAACGGCCGTTACTTAAAAAAAGAAAATCATGTCTTTCGTCCATCTAATTCGAACGGAAAAAATTCAGCTTGATTCCCGTGTCTCAAACGCATACGATCGGCTCGCTTCGTCGTCCTCGCGAATTGAAAACTCATTTTTTATTTTATTTATCTTTTTCGCTTTTTTTTTTTGTTCTTTTGCATCGGAATGTGTTTTCGGCGTGCATGCATGCGCTCGGCGCCGTTCAATCTGCTCGACGATCCCACGGCAGCACGGCGCTCTACTTCTTCTCGTCGGCGGGAATGGTGACCTCCTGACGAACCTTGTGGCCGCGGAAGCTCGCTTGAATCTTCGTCGCGGCCTTGTGGAGGTCAGGATCCGAGAGATCGATCCCCTCCAGCTCGTTCACCGCATCTGTCACCTGCAAGACACACGAAGCAGACGTGATTTTATATAGAGTTCTGTTGACATTTTTATTTTTGTTGACAAGATAATGGGATGGTTAAGGGATGGAATTAGAGCGAAAGTAGGATGGAATTTGGACGATATTAAAGTAATTGTATTAAGGTGGGTTTCTTTACTGAAATTTGACCCAGAAGCTGATTTCTTTTTGTGTTTTATGGTATTGATCGTCACGCAGGATTAGTTAAAATTTTTTCAGTAAAGCACTTTTTATGCTTTAGGTCTTAAGAAAGACCACTTAAACAACTATTTTTGTCAATTAGAGCAAGTGATGACAGTTTTTTTTACATACAACGTAGGTTCAAAGTTTCAAAAGTCTAAATTAAAAAATATGAAAATTGGACTTTTTAGTTACCCATACCCTTAAAATGCTAGAAGAAAGCAATCTATTAGCGACGCGAAAATATAATTTCAATCATGTAAAAAAGAGTCTCATCTCGGCGACTTTGAAGCTAATCGAGCTTACGCTAAAACTTGGAGAGTAGTCGAGGGAAAGATTTTCAAAGTTTGCTCAGTAAAAATTCAACGTAAGCACATTCCACCTAATTGCTTTCTCAATTTCATTTAATTTCTTTTTTTAATCGCATTACAGTGCAAGTATTAAATCAGTACGATTACACTGACTTCGACTTTTTACCCCTGTCTGTCGTTCAGTCGTGAAATTGGAATTGCCAGTCTAACAATTTTCTGATAAGTCCGTCAGGTAAGAGTAGGATTGAGAGGATTGAAACACACGTCGCCTCGAGTATAATAAAATCTTTATTCGAACAGCGTTTAACGATCCGTGGAGATTTCCAAGTGCAAAGTGGAATTTTTTGCTCTTTTCATGCTCGATTTTTGCCGAGCGCATAGGGACTTCCTTCGAAAGTTTAAATCTTTGGAGTGTATTTTAAAACTTCACTTGATTTTTCAGTAGTAAGTTGTAAGAATAAATAAAACTTCAATATTTTTTCGAAATCCGAAGAAAAATTTTACGGTAAAGAAATCAAGTAAATAAAACTATTGATTAGATATAGTTTAATCAAGAAACTGATAAATAAAATAAAAACTGTATCATCTGACATATGATACATTAACATATTATGATACAAAATTTTGCACTTTACTAAAACATTAATTTCATTTGAACACGCAAATTCCACCTGGAAAGGTCGCAATCGAAGAGCTTTTTCTCGACTCTGCATGACATCTAACATTCTTATCGCGGTGACGCTTAATTTGAAACAACCGGCTTGATTAAACGTCAGTGAACACCGGCCTGACGTTTCGCCAATTTTAAATGGAAATTTAACGTCGCAGAAGGTGTCGATAAAGGCGTCGAAACGCTCCACTTCTCCTCACCTTTCCCGCGCGCCCCGGCCTCCTCCGCAAAATCAATAAGTCACAGCCGCGGGAGCATCGGCGCGTCCCCGCAAAACGGCACCCGAAATCCCGCGTACCCGTAAAGAGACGGTTTTCGAGCGAGCGGCCCGGGGGCGAATCGGCCCGAGATATTTCGCGCGCCGAGCTTGCAAGCTCTCGGCGCCCCGGGAGTACACGGGACCCCGCCGTGTAAATCGCCGCCGTGTGTCAAACGCCGGGGGCTGCCTCGGGAAAGGAGGATATCGCGGCGGAATCCGACGTTTCGTTTGCGAATCTGCTAACGTCTTATCGCGTATCGCCCCTGCTCTTATCCGAGTCGCGCGTATCTCGGATTGCCGCCGGGCGAATGGGAGATATGAAGCTTTCTGCTGTTTAAATACAAGGATTTGCTGGGCGAGGCATGCGCGTGTGCTGTATAGTGCATACGCGTCGCTTGGAAATTGACAGTGATGCATGTTCAGAAACATGCACTGATTGATTGATCTATATTTCACGGGGATTATGTCCAAGCGCCGTTTGATTACCGAAGGGATAGTCAAGGATTATTATATGCGTTTCGAAATAATCATCATATAAAGTGTATATTTCCATCTTCTCATTCATTTATTTAGGTTTTTTATTCGCGACTGTAAGTTTAATAGTAAATTATTTTAAGTAAGTTAAAACAAAGTTATAGCTGTATGAATATAAAGCGCAAAATCTTCATAGTAAAAACTATTATTGTATTAAGAAGTGTAATTAATAAAAGATACAATGTAAATTCTAAATTTCAACGTTTTTATAAAAAAAAGTCATAATACGTCCTTCCAAATTTTATTCTACAGAAATAGGTCAACAGCTACACTGCAATTTTCGCCGAGAATTATCTACGCACCGTAATTGGACCTGCGCTGTATGTTACGAATACACGGCACAGGTAAAATTGCATTAATCCAAATAACAAAGAAATATCTCGGCGATATGATGTATGCTTTGATGTTTCGCATTGTCGGGTCATAAAATTGATTACACGCCGCTGAAAGTTGTGCACGTGACTGCCGATGATTGCAAGCTCGACCGAATATTCCTCGCGAGAAACAAGTGGGACGGATCGAATTAATGTTCCCCGCGAAAAAAAAGTCACGACACGGATACGTACGCGCGCGCGCCCTTTGCAAGACAAACGGCTGCATAGCAATTTTTTTTCGCGGAATTAATTTCGTGACCTGTAAAATCTGCTGAAGCAGGCCAAACCGATATCAGATTAAAAGCTAAAGAATTTCGCGGGGAGACTTCGATACATACGTCGTCGAGTAAATCATTCATGCGAGATTTATTTGTGGCTTTCAGGCTTCGCTCGAAGATAAAGTGACTTTTAATAATTCAAGAACTTGTCAGGAAGAGAACCGGTGGTGATAAATTCCTTTTTTTATTTGAATTGTAATTTATTGATAAAGCTTTTGAGAAGAAAAAATGTCGTTTTGTTTTTTTTTCGTTTTTGGGTCTAAAATAGTTTGAATGAATCGGTAGTTTTCGTTCGAAAAATAAAATGAGCGTATGTAAGATGCTTATTAGTTCAGTGGTTGCCAAGCTTCCAACTCAAACAATGCAAACTACAGACATGTCAGGTGGCGGAATCGTTGAGCTCACACAATGCATATTTCGTGTGTAACTTTCGTTGCATATACGCAGTAACTTTACAGTTCGTGGTTTATAAAAATTAAGGCAATTATTGTCAGAAATTAAATAAATAAATTAAACGCGCAGATTTAAAAATATCTATAAAACCTAGAAAAATTGAAAGAATAAAAGGTAGAAAATTTGTAAAGCTTGTAATTTAGTGGCTGAATTAATTACAAATTACCATTCAGTTTTTTTTAAAAATTAAGACGCCTTCATTAATTAAGCAAGTTCTTCTAAAAAGATTTTTGAAAATTAATGAATTTCTCAGATGCTAATTTTTTGCAGGAGGATGTAAGTAAAAAGAATGAGTAATTAGAATAAAGCGAGGATAAAAAGAATAATTAATCCCAACACAAGTTTAAATCAGATTGTTTTGTACGTTCAATAGGACTGTGACAAAGAAAAGGTGCAAAAATCCATTTATCAAATAAATTATTATTTTCTTATTTCAGTAATTACATTTTCATTATCTCGAGTTACGGAAGCATTATTTATCGAAATTGAAATAATAAAAATAAATTATAAATCTCCAACTTCATATAGCATTAAGTCCAATCCACTTCAAGATTTCCCATAAATACCCTTCAATCAATAACAAAGCTCCTCCCTTTTTCGCTTTATTTAATCCTCCGCGGCTCGTTCGCTCCGCGAGATACGCGGGCAAAAAAGCGCGCAAAAAGAGAGGAAAGGGATCACCTGCCACCGTAGAAAAGAAAGCACGTGGAAACAAGCAAAAATGAAAACAGCGTAGCGATCAGCGCCGGACTCAAAAAAAAAAAGAAGCAGAAAGAAAGAGGAAAGGTCGTGCACGATATCACCAACTCCGCTGGAAAGCCGTAGGAAAAATGGGAATAACACGGGCGGCTGAGCGCGCGCGGGCGACCGCACGAGCCGTTCGACTCGCCGTGTATACAGGGAATAGCCGCCGAGCACCGGCTGCGCGCACGTTCGGCCGGAAAAATGAAAAATCGAGCGAAAATGCATCGCCCCTCCGGAGGTCGGACAGCGTTGACAGCCGAGCCGCCCTCCTCCTCCCCCATTTGTTCGCGGAAATCGAGCGAGCTTCTCTCGTCGCCGCGCCCCCTTTGTCCGCTCACGAGAAGACGTCGATTCTGGAGTCGCCTCCGAAAAAAGAAATGCGATCTACATAGGTCCTGTACAGAAGGGAGGATTCTTAATTTGTCGGCGGTGAAGTCGCGTAATGAGTACGCTAACGATTGATACGTGGAACGTGAGAGTGACTGATCGGCTCGAGAGCTTTTTCCTCGCGCGGTATATTTTATCGGGTTTAATTAATTAAACGATAACTTGATTAACTCATTCGTCTTCATTACACCGGTGTCCGAGATAAACCGGTGCTTCGTGTCGTTGGAGGATATTTTTTCTCATTTTCTCCGACACGCGGCTAATTTTAATTTTGATTGCAGCTGAATAATCTTGCTTAATTATAATCAATGATTTTTTAAAAAATGAGCTTTAATTTTAATTATCAATTAACGTAAACGAGGTCTTAAATTCGGCTGGAAAAGGAAAGTAAATTTTAAAACTAATCCCATTTATTCAAAAGAAGATCGATACTGCCTTCGAAGTTTTTACTTGAATTCGATAGATTGATATACGAGTGCGCATCTGATTTAACGATTGAACTTTCAAACAACTTCCATGACGCATGCTTCCTAGCGAAAGATTAAAAATGCGCATAGTTCAAACAGAATTGCAACAGCACCGCCCCAGCTAAGTAACCGTGGAAGAAAAATGAACTTCGCAATCGCAATTTATGATAAAAAATTTCCGCGAAATAATACCCAAACAAAGAGTCCGGAGCAGCGGGGTCCGCGGGAATAAATTTACAAACTTCCCGGCGCTCTTTCCTTCCTAATCCTTTCATCGCTCCTTATATACAGTCTTCCTCGGGAGCATCGTCGACCGGGCGCCCTCCCCCCATTATCCGACTCGCTCTTGCATTCCCCCATTTTTCGCCTCTCCTCGCTCTCATTCACTCACCTTTTCACACCCCGCACACCCCCTCATTTTTCTCGCTCGCTCGCTCTTTGTTTCGCGTATTTTCGCCCCGGGTTTCGTTTCGTCCGACGGCTCGCAATTTTTAACGCCCGTCGAAAATACCGGGCGCGCCGTAAATAATTCGCGCGCATATTCCGCGTCTCCGGCCGGCGGGGAAATGAGGAGAAAGGAAAGACCTCCGCTCGTACTTTTCGGTTTTTTCGCAATTTCGCTCCGCGCGCGCAATGGACGATCCTTCGGCGCGAGAGCGAACTCCCCGGGGTGATGATGCCGCGCGCGCACGTATCCGAGCTGTCTACGTGCACCGCGGGGTTTTTTTTACTGTTATGAGTGTAATAACGACCGTCGTGTAAAAAATATGGGATTAAATAAAGACGAAGAAATGAGATATGAGATACCTATCAAAACCACGAAATACTTTTTGTACTTTTTAGGATGTATAATCTTTGTTTTACATGTAAATTAAATACGTGGTCAGAAATTTTACGTTTTGTGTTATTATCCGATAGGAAATCCCACAAATGTGTGTTAAATGTACAATACACTGTTACTGTATTTTATTATAAGTGAAGATTTGTATGTATTTTAATAAAAACCATAATTCTTGTATATGTTTGTAATGTATATCGCACTACTTGATTTACAATTGTTTACATGAACATTATGTCCCGTTTGTTTTCATTCAATTACAAATACAAATTTATGTTTTGAATTGAACGTATTTTTAACTATGTATTTTGAAAACGTTTCAATGACTTGCATTTCGCTATCGAAATATAGTTTTAAATAATTTTAAATTAAAACAAAATAATCATAAATCTGCCTCAAAATATAGAATTATTTAATATAAAAAGATATCTCATTTATTCACCTTCATTTGTATTCATATTATTTTTACACCGAGTACTTTACAGGATGTTTGATTTTGAAGAAGATATAATATTTTTTCATACAGATTATTAAAGAAATTATAAATCAATGTTAACGAAAGAAAAAATTCTTTGTACTTCAATTGCATGAAAATTTGCATAGAATTCTTTATCGTTTACACAAACTTAAGAAGAGACATCAAATATTATTATTTCCATACGAATTTCAATTGGAATGCTCCCCTGAAATTTCACGACCTAACGAGACTCTGCCCAGCGCACAGAGCGACTATAAAATGAAAATCTATTCCGTGTCCCAACTAAAATCTAACAAGATCAAGCGGGATAATTGCAAACGCAACGGCTCGTAGTGCGAGATCTCGATTGGCGTCCTTTGGGGTTTAGAGCGAATCGCGGACGGTCGTCGCGCGCAGAGACCTCGAGAGCACGTATCACGCTCCGATTGCGCGGAAATCCCTTACGTCGAGCCACCTAAGTGCAGGCCGCACTTATCGGGGACTCGCGGGGGGCAATCGCAACGGCGTTCGCGCCCGAAGCGCAAACTTGTTCGCTCGCCGAACTCGAGTCCCTTCTGGCGAGATTCATCTTGACTGCCCTGGTATTCGCTCGGGAGAATGCAGCCGCTTGTTCGTCTACTGCGCACATAAATCCCGCGGAGTATCATACTTCGGGAAGTGGCTCGAAGCGCGCAAAAAGCGAGGTCTTGTACGCTGAGCGCACGGCGATGTACAGTTTAAATGGCAGCTATTGAACTTTAACAATGGACAATCTGATTCGAGTAGCAAATCGTTTTTATAGCTGGGCTTTAAATTTGTTTTTGAAAGGCTCTTACTTTAATACTTAAGATTCATGCTCGTAGTGATTATAGGATTATTTCATGACTTTCTAATTGTTCAGTAATTAATTTTAATTTTACTCGATATATTTTTAATTAAGCACGGTCTGCTGTATAACTTCTTAATTTTTAAAATAAAACGATATTTTAATCAAAGTATCGATCGAGTGGTCTTAAACGTTAGAAAATTGATTAATCAAACACGCCATTTAATTTAAATTTCTAAATAACAGGTTACTCTAAAGTCAATTAGATCCCCAGAACAATAACAATAACTTTTGAATTCATCAATGCTTTCTACATATGCATATTCAAGTGAATCAACTTGAATTTGCTCGCGCTGTAAATGAAAATGTTGACCTATATTTACCCTACGGTCATTGCAAAAAATTTCGTTTTCATTCAAGTTCAAAAGTGCCAATTATTTTTTCGATCAATATCCACCTACGATAATTCTCTTATAATTTGATGATTATTTTTCATTAATCTAATGCAGTATGATACAAGATTAATAATAACAAGAAGAGTAATTTCACATCTATATTATTACTCGCATTATTGAATAAACATTAATAATGCGCAAAGGGACATATATAAAATCAATCAATATCAATAAACTTCAATGGAAGCGAAATTACACCCGATCAGTCTTTCATCGACAATCGCAATGCAAAGAAAAATTGGAAAAAATCATTACCGCAGATCTCTTTACATTCGAAACCAGAAACGCGAACTCGTCGTTGAAAGTGCACCGGGCGCTATTTACCGAAACGCTATAAAGGGGAAGCGGCTGTAAAAGTTTGCGCGCGAACTTTCGCCCTCCCCAGACGCGGCGCTTGAAAAAAAAAGGGAGGAATAAAAGTTATAACGAATCTCCCCGCGAACTTGATTGAAAAGTCGATCGATACTTGGGACAACTTCGTATTAGTTTGCCGCGGGAGAAAAAGCGCGCGGAAGCTACGCTACCCCCCGTAGGCGCGCGCGGCGCGTGATTGATTGCGGGCCTCGCCGGAGGTGACGAGCGGCTGCACACCGGTTTGTTTATGGCCGCCCGAGTGACACCTCGTCACCCGACGGCCAACTTTTTCCCCGCGGGGGCGGTAGAGAGTTTAGTTTGGCATGCAAAACGCGGGATGGCGGTGGAACTTTGACGCGCCTGCGCCGCCGCGCACTTTGTCACATTCTAATTCATAAGGCGCAAGCCAATAAATTACCGAGATAGCTTGACGCGGCCGAACGCGCGCCGACTGTAAAGACCGTGTAATGCACCGGGCGTTTTATTCGAGTCTTACTGCCTCCCCCGGAGACGAGGTGAATTTTAAAGGGTTCGAGGTGAGGTTTTGCGCGACCTTTTATCGATTGATTTTTAACGATTATGGGGTTTTATGGAAGTTTTAGGGGTTTTAAGTGGTGTACGTTTTTTTCTTAATTTTATTTCGTAATGAAAACTTAATGTCCGTAATATTTTTCCGAATGTTTTCAAAAGCCACAATGTTATCCGAATTTTATATATATTTGTTCTTTTTATTATTAAGCTTGTGATTATAACAGTAAAAATATTATGGACGCGAAGTGTACCTACTCGTTGAATATTCAGTTAGATAAGCTACGTCTTTATTTGTATTCAAAATTGAAACAATGGAGCTTTTATTTTAAAGGAAAAATATTTGATTTAAAATAAAATATTGAAAGGAGAAAAATGTACTATATTATTTTTAAAGAATTTTGTTTTCAATTATAAACAAAATTGTTTTTTGAAATCAAAGATGAAGGATAATAAATTAAGTTTGTGCAGTGTCGACATGTAGATGTGACTGAACTTAAAAATTCTTCCATTAGTCATTATTCATTAGTCAATCTATTCATCTTTCACACTGACACTTGAAAACTAGTGTAGCGTGAAAGTACATAACATTACTTAATAGAACTTTTGAAAATTTAAAGAAATTTAAGCTTATTCAAGACTTCAAAAAGCACTTCCAACTACAAAAATCATTTTGTCGATAATTAAACACGCACTCATCATTTTAATATTATAAATGACTAAGCTTTTCTATCGGTTAAAAAAGATCTACATGAAAAGCTCGTTGAAAAAAGGTAGGAATGCTTGGCAGAATTCAGGTCAAAATAATGTGTCAAGTAGTTTTTCTAAAGCCGCGGCAGCATCCATTTACATCTCTTGTTGGAAGCTTCATCCCCTGAATTCCCAAAAAAAGAAAATTCAAAAATACCGCCCACAAGAAAGAAAAGACGCGGAAGCTCCAATCTGGTCCTCCCCGGATTTTTCAAAGAAAAGAAAGCCTCCTGACAATGAGCCCCTCGATCTCAATTTCACCCGAGATTAGTCAATCTCCGGCAGCTTCTTTCCTCGAAATTCAGCGCCGTAAAGAGACGGCAGTGAAAAAAGGGGGAAACGCGCACGGGGAAAGGCCGTAGTCTAATCATCCCCGCGACAATCCTTTTTCTCCTCTCTCATTTCCCCGGCCTCCACCCTCGCTCGGCCTACTTAACCCGGGCGCGCGCGTGCATCCCGCGAACGAGAACCGCCGACTCGGCGGTTATCTCCCTATCGTCGCTCTTTTTCCTCCCCCCTCCCCGGGGCCTTTGCGGAATTTGCCCCGGCAAAACAATGCCGGGCGGCTTTTCCGGGACGCGGATGATTGCGTTTTTTCCTCTTTGCTTTATTTTTCTTTTTTTCGTCGGATGAATGCGGCCGGGGGGTCGAGTGCGTGAGGCGGCGCGCATCGCTGGAATTCCGTCGATAAATCGAGCGGGGGGCACGGACGATTGTGCACCTCCGCCTTGGGTTCGCACGCGAAGCCGGGGAGGAGCTCGCGCGCCGGCTCGTATCGCGTTTGCTACTTGATTGGCTTCGAGGGGGGATGGCGAAAGAGAAAACGAGAACCGGAGCGGACTTCTGTTGCTTCTCTCTCGACCTCGCGCGCATATACTTTAGGCAATTGTTTTTTTTTCACCCCCGCCGTTTCTTAATTGGCTTACTTTTGTTCGGAAAGTTTTTTTTTCGCTTCCTTTCAAAGCTGATAGAGGTGATTTTACACAAATTTCTTTAAGCGGGGTTTTTAAGCGAATTCTGGAAAAGCCAATATTAATTTTAAGCCCGTTTATTTGAGCGCCTCGCGTGCGCTATCGGTGGAATGCGACGTTTTATAAATAATTCAAAGTGCTCAAATAATTATTTTACAAGGGTATATATAGAGTTGGTATGGATGAAGTCGTTAATCAATACTGACACCAATGCATAAGTAATGCCCATTTTGGTAAATTATTCATTGTAATGAGTCTCCAATTGTTCTTTTAAAGTACGTATACTAATTTTATAGCAATGAATTGATTAATTTGGTGTTCATCGGTAATGAGCTTTTTCACTTTAAATGCAACTAATTTTAAATGTACATCGAATTTATTTTTTTTATAACATTTTTAAACACAAGGAATTCGCTTAAAAACCATTAGGCTAAGATAGAATAGAAAAGAATCTCGATTTATCAGAAATATGAACATTTTTATTTAGTACAACCTCATTAATCCGGAGAAAATAAGATTAATAAATTACGTTGATAGATGTAGGCGATTGTATTGATTACTTGAACGGTGCCGGTTAGTCGCAAATTGAATTTTTTTCGAGAATTGTGCTTTTATCTTATATAACCTAATGGGTTCAATCGTTCATGGTGTTCTTTTTTTAAATTTTGTGTAAAAGCGTCTGAAATTTTCGGTACAACATGCTGTTGCATGCTGAATGAGTCATGAGTAATTTTAAAATTTAACCAGGCATTTTTCTTCGCTTAAAGTGCTTTCAATGCATAAGACAGCCTTTTTCGTGTAAAAATAAAACAGAGATTTCATTATTCCTTGTAAAAAATACCTAAAGAGTTTCGTATGCTTTCATTGCTTGGTAACAGGATTAATAAAAAATTCATTCGGAATAAAAAATACGGAAAGCTACTTGCATAGTCATTAATGTTATTTGCAACTGTAAATATGCATGACCAGGTAAATATGCTAGGTGGATAAATTATATGTTTGATCTGCGTTTTTGGCTTGTTTACATTGCGCGAGAATTACATAATTAGTTCAAGCTTACGTAAATAACTTAGAAGACTATTCAACTTGAAAATTGAAAGACTTTATTTGAATAACAATGGCAATACAAATTTACGTGTTTTTGTAATTTAGACGTTCTACATTGCGAGCCTTTGAACAGAGAAAAACATTTGCATTCATATAGAGGAAGTTGCGTCAGTTTACTGGGCTTACTTACGCATTCTTTTAATCTGTAATATAAGACTAACATTGTGTTTTCAGAATTATCGTGTAAATATAGCGTAAAAGTTATCTTGACTTTAAACGCCCATAAAATACGAAAAATTCTGTCCTAATTTTATCATTATTTATCGATTTAATCACTGTCGTTTGTTTGTAAATATGGAAATGAAGAATGTTGCATTTATAACAAAATATTTAGCAAAGCACGGTATTGAACTTTCCACTGGTAAAATTCATGCAAATGCAAGCTCCATTCTTCTCCGAACAAGTGGCCCCTGGAGTGGCCGGCGCCGGCTCGCTCGTTCGCCCTCGGTCAAGTCGCTCCACTATCTCCCCGGTGGCGCGTCCGATATAATATAGCTCAAGCGCCGACGTACACCGCCAGGTGCACCTTATTATTTTCGCGAAGGGCCGGAGAAGTCGACCTACACTGTACCGAGTTGTGCGGCGCAAGTGCGCCCGGGAAAATTGCTTGCCGCGACGCCTACGACATCATCAAGTACGAAAGAGTAAGAGAGACAGAGAGAGAAAGAAAGAGCAAGAGAGATAGAGAGAGAAAGTAAGGATGTGCAAGAGAGATAGTCGTTTTATTCGTCGAAAGGCAAAACTATCGATGGAGAATATAAAATAGCCTAAGGAAAAAACATTTCATTTTTCTTTCTTGAATAAAAGCTCATTAAAGTTTTCTGCAATGAAAAGTATCACAATTCAGGTCTGCAGCGAGATATGCATTTCTGGATATACGAAAAAAAAGCACAAATTGCGAGATTTCCTTGAAAATAAGCATATTTTGCGAGATTCCCGTGCTTTTCGTCGCGGGAATCTTGCAAACACGTGATTCGTCGCGGGATTCTCACAAAATGTGTATCTTTTCGCCGGAATTTCCCGAAATGTGCTTCTCGTCGGAGGAATCCATGAAACGTGCTTTTTTTCATTGTAACCCTGCGAAATGTGTTTTTCGTTTTCGCGGGGCTTCTGAAATAAGCTGCTTTTCACCGTTAAATTAAAACGAGCTTTTTTGCGAGAAGCATAATAAAAATAATTTGCTAATATAAAACAATTCTCATTGATTGGAGTTGCAATAAAGGATAAAAACAAACAAAAATGCAATATACTCTCCTCTAATTAAAAATATTCCATTTGATAAATATATCACAACAAACATTCAACTATCAAAGGTCAAAATAAAAAAGATAAGCATCGTAGATTTAGGCCAGATGGCTGAGTCTAATTGGCTGCAAGAGAGAGGCTGAGGGGGATCGCAGCGAGTGGGGAAGAGAAAAAGCCCGGTCCAGCGGAGGCCGAGCGCGGCGAAAACTCGGGCACGGGAATCCGATAATAAAATACGAAAGGGAGTCGTTGCGCGGAAGCTGGAGAGGAAGGCTGCGGAATTGTCTTGGCAAGGGGGGTCGGCGGAGAGGCCGGGCGCCTGGGAGAAGCGCGCCCATTGTTCCGCAGCTTTCGACGAGGCTTCCGTCCTCCCTCCACTTTTGGATCGCTGCTCCGCGGACTCGCACGCGCGAACCGAAGGAACCAAAAAAAAAGAGGCGAGGCTCTCGCCTAAGTCGCTAACGGGCCGCAGGGGGAGCGGCAGCGTACTTTTTTCCGCGCGCCGGGGCGGATTTATCGCTGTTGTTGTTGCGACTTGGAATTTTGGCAGGAAACGCGCGTTTCTTGCTTCCTCTTCCGATGCCCGAAAATTCGAGTGCGCGGCGGGGAGGAATTTTTCGTCGGTACGCGGCTAATTTAGTGCGAGCCGAATAATCGTCGCAGTTGCGCTGGTTACCGAGCTTGCAAAATCGCGGCGGGAGAATTTACGGTGATTTCATGCGCGGCGGATGAAAATACTTGGCGGATCCGGCGTTATTGACAGGGCGAAATTTATTTTACCGCTATTTACTCGAAAGTGCTTGCGAATCGATTTTTCCTCTCTTTTCTCAGAATTTTAAAAGCTTTTTGTTCGAGTGCCACTCGAATTTAATAATTTAGATCATACGCTCGGAGAAACGTATTTTTATAAGGGATAAATCTTCTTTTCCTCTCCGAGCGAAAATGGAGTTCTTATCGTAACAAATGGTATTTATTTTTAAAAATAATAAAATACGTAATTCCAAGTGCAGTAATCCATAATACGCGTTGTTCGCCACTTTCCAGTTTTCTCGTAAATTCCAATTAAAATCACGAATTTCTTTGATTTAAGCGGCGATAAAATACGTGCACCTCGCAAAAAAGTAATCGATAGTACACAAATCAACAACTCATGACTAACAAAAATTTGTAAAAATAAGAAACTGAAATATTCAACGAGTTCAGTCTATTACTGAGGCTGACTCGTTTTCGATTGATGAACTCAGTGACGTCAAAGCTTATGCTAATTCACGGATTTACTACTAAAATCGCGTGAGATACCATTGTCCGATCCTTAAGCTCCTGAAGAACTTAAAGAACAAAAAAAAAACAGAGAAAGATTTTCCTTGACCCGCCTAACATACCACCGAGGGTGGCGAGTTTCGAATTCTGGCACAAATAAGCCGTTTCATAAGCCAAATTCTTATCATCATCAATTTCGCGAGCTGCGTCGATTTATTTTTTGTTCTTCAGCGAGTTCGAAAATTTTCTGGCGCAGAACCGTTTTCGCACACGCTTTCCGAGTCAGTGAACAATTTGGTCGTTACACGAAAAGCTTCGCGCGAAATGGTAATCTTGATCTAAAGCCGGTAAGTTAATGGGCCCGTACGTGTTTCATTAGGGCGTGACCTACAAG